>CM024248.1:10509188-10556511 GCA_013421045.1 Propylea japonica | reverse complement strand
AAAGCTCAGGGATTTTCATAAATTTTTTTACATAGGGGAAGTGATCCCTAAGGTCAATGATCCCAAGCCCGTAAATCAGAAACAGCTTGTACCATCTATCCAAATACAGTAAAACATGTTTCCCTGCGCCCCTGCGATTACCTGTAAAATGTCAATGCGCTGCGAGTGCTTGGCGTGATTTTATTAAAAATAATCAAAAAGTGTGGCTCTGATCTAAGGAAGCATGTTTTTGGACTTTCGTTTTTTTATTATGCAAGTGTTTACTGAAATGTTGTTTTATTTGCGGGTATTAGTAGCAGTAAGCTAATTATTAAGCAATGTTCGATCATCGTACGCGGTATGTGAAGGTTTTGTTTTGATCGATATTTTGTAATTTGGTATTTGGGGTGAAATGATCCCTTCTGTGTGTCTAAAATGATCCCTGGAATCATTTTACCAATTAATAGTTTTTGTTTACAGATCATGTCGAGAATTTATAAACGTAAAACTAATCGCCAAAAGAGACCTGAAGAACAAAAATGCAAAAGGCATTAGAGATTGTATGGCTTACAAAACCACGAGAAGAGAATTTGAGGTCCTGTGATGGTATTAGAAAGAAGAGCCAAGGGTAAAATAAAATAGCTGTAGGCTCAGCTAAAAAGTTAGGTATCAAACAAACAGTGTTCAACCTGGAACAGTGGAACAAGAACTGGAACTTGTTGACATGGAGTCCAGAATAATATACGGGCTGACCACTCAGGATTTCTTAACCTCAGATCACAAAAATGGCAGAAAGAAATAATTTACCGCAATTACCGCATCAATTTTCCGAAGCTAAAGGAAAGCTGGACTTGAATGGCTTCGTGGATTTAGACGTAGACATCTAGACATTACAATGCGTGCGCGAGATTTTAATAAGAATATTGTGATGATGAATTTCTCTCGACTTTGAGAAACGCCCAAGAATATTATTTTTCAACCCATCGAATATTTTTGTTTTGTGCAACTTGCTTATATACTTAAGTTATTATGAACAATACATAATCATTTAATATAAACAGCAGAGTTTTCTTATTTCTTTATTTGATATTTATTAACTTATAGTACAAAATGATCCCTGGGATCATTTTGCCCCTACCCCAGGGATCATTTTATCCACCGGGTGTATAAAATGATCCTTTACTAAACTTAACAAAAATATGTAATACAAAAAACTACATAGATGAAATGAAAAATAAGTAGGCAGATACAAAGTTAAGTAAATTCACTACCTTAACAATTGAATCTTGCGGTTTTAGCCACAATTAAAATTTTTCCCTGAAGGGGTCATTAATACCTCACCTTCCCCTAATAACGGCAGGTAACACTAAAAAAGCTAGGAAAGTTTCTTTGAGACAAATTGAAGAAATAATCCAAACATAGTAGGATATCACTTTTTTCAGTCGGTTTCAAGTAAAACTTTCGCATTCTGTTTTTTGAAAAAAAATGTATTACGAACTACATTTATGGGAACTTTTTCCATGAGGACTCATCCCCTGAAATCTTTCGAATCAATTCAAACACTCTGTATATCATCATGTTTATTATGGTTCTTCTTGTTTGCAGATACAGTCTTTCTACAAGCCAAGAGTATTGCAGAAAGGTTAATTCAGAGGTTGCTATGTGCTGCTGGTTCAGTGGATCAAAGTTTGTTCAAAATATTTAGTGGATAATAATCCGGATCATGTATATGTGAGTAAGCTGTAGAAATGAAAACAAGTTTTTGATTATAATTCATTATTTTATTGGATAAATCGTGGAATTAGTTATTTAATCAACTAGGTTATTAGCTGAGTGAGCTCCGCTCACGCGTTAATAGTTCCGAGACCATTAGTCGCTAGATTAATAACCGACTTGATTTCAAGAATTTTCGGACGATCTCAACATGGATTGTGAATAAATTCTTGATTGAAATGAAGGGGTTTCCAATAAGAGGTGTTATTTTGATATTCAACGGAAAATACCATTTTTCAATATAAATGATCGTATGTTCATTTCATTATAAAGAAGAAGCTATGGCGTTAATAGTGGAAAATAACATCAGGCAAATGACCACCACTACCACGCTTACAGGACCATATCCTTTTGATGAAAATTTCCAAACCAAATCACAAAGTGGCTGCCCTATGTCCTCGATAGCCTCACGAATTCCATCTTTGAGGTCTTAACTCTTTCGTGACGGGAACCGCTAAAACACGCAAATCGCTTACGACTTAAGGTTGATTCTCATTAGGCGTGCAAGCCACGTGCTCGGCACCGGCAAGGCACCGAATCGGCAAAACATATCAAGGCGTTGCTTGCCGAGACGTTGCCCGCATAATGTGAATCTAACCACAGAGAAAACCATATGATCAATGGAAAAGATATTTTGCCGATTCGGTGCCTTGCCTGTGCCGAGCACGTGGCTTGCACGAAAGTGAGAATTGGCCTTATACGCGGGAGACGCATATTTTCGAACTCCTCAACATAGCGTTGAATGGTTACGATGTGAGAAAAAGGTTTAATTGTTAGTGAGTTTTTACTATAAGTTGGAAAAATGAGAAAACCTTAATGAAGCCGATTAGAAGAATATTGCTCAGTCCCAAAGACGGCGGCAACCGCTAAAAGCGCGGATACTCAAAGGAAACTCGAAAGATCTGAAAATCCCCGTATATAAGGCACGACTTCAGAAAAAACAACGTCTCGAAAGGGTTAAATCGACGATGGCTATTGGCGTAGAACCTTCTCTTCCACGTGACCCCAACGGAAGAAGTCGCAAGGTGTAAATCACAAGATCTCGTTGGCCAATGTTGATCACCTCTTCGAGAGATAACACGGCCCGGAAGACGTTGTTGATGATCGGCCGGCCTGAGTCCTGAACTTTATAAGCCTTAAGAACCAAATCTTTATGCAAAATACGGTGAAATGACGTTTGTGGAATGCCTAATTCCAAAGAATGACGAGGAATGGACCAACCTAGGTTTTCTTCAACTCTCTCGGCTACAGCAGCCATATTCTTGACTGTTCTTGAGCGACGTGCAGGGGTTTTATTCTTCACATCACTAACTTGTCCCAACAGCTAGAATTTTTCCACCAATTCCTTTATTGCGGTCTGACAATGTGCTTCACGACGACCCAAAAATGTTTTACGAACCGTCTCTGCCAAGTTGTCACCATTTTATAGTGAATTTTAACAATTTCAGTGCGTTCCTGAAGCGTGTATCGTTCCATTTTTATTAATGGCGTAGTTTCTACTTGTCAAATGTCAAAAAATGACAGCCTGAAACGTGACATCTACCGAAATAGCGGGCTATTCAAAATAACACCTCTTATTGGAAAACCCTTTACTATTCTTCAAGGAAACCTTAAACAATGCCTTTACATTCTCATTTTACATAAGACATACATTTGACAAAATGGCAATTCTATGTTTTATGTTCCAGTAGAGTTTCGACATTTCTCGTAGTGCTTCTGAATACTTTGTGTACGGTTGCCATGAGGATTGCACATTAATATAGCAAAAATTGAGCATTAAAAATGGATCATTAATGTTAAATTTCGTACACATTAAAATCACCTTTTATTTCGAGTTCGGCGAAAATGATAGTTTTAATTAATGAATAATTCAAATAAGACCAGGGTCGATAATTTTGGAAAACAGAAAAACATTATAGAGGAACAGAACCTATTGTTAGAGGTACAGAATAGCTTTCTACTTTTTATTCTTTATCTATGATCGATTCGTTAAGAATCACTCTCAACTCAAACTTTCAAATTCACAGACATTTTGATTCCTTCGCAAAAATATCATTACGACTTGTGTGATATATGGATTTTTTCAGGTTCTTGTGATAAAACTTTGTCTTATTTGGTACGTTGGATGAACTATCAACACCGGCACTTTATGAATTGGACAACGTTACCAAACTAGAAATAATTGAGAATGATTCAGACTGCCCATCTTCATACTGTAGAATTCGACTTCCAGTAAAATGAAAACATGGAATGGATTCATCAATCAAATGGATTTTGAGAAGGTAAGATTGGTACAATAATTGTGAATAGAAACCTTTTCAATTTTCTGGTAATGTTAAGTCAACACATTAGCCAAAACCGCTATACGCTATAAACCTGCACCTTAAAAGTTTTTCGAATAAAAATTGGGATATCTCGAAAACTGTACATAGAAACTTTTTCAAATCCAGTGTTTTTCCCTTTCGGCTTTCTCCTTCCCCTAAAACTCCTCTTTATAGGTAGGCCGGGAACCCAGATTGCAAAGACCTTATTTTTCTTGCTTACCTCATTGAGTTTGTCGGCACCCCCAGATCTTCTTTGAGTCGATGACATAGGAGCTCAGTGATGTAATAACAGTTTGACTATCTGGTGAATGGCTATATCACACTTCTGATTAGTTTCCTTCTAGATTTATATCTAGACATCTTTCAATAGCTAAGATTTCTTCAACAGGTGGTTCCTAAGGCGACAGTTTCCTGTAAGAAAGCCAGTGAGGAGGTGTGATTGTTCCTTACCATATTCAGATATCTTTTGGATCTTGCTGTTTCAAAGTTCCGAAGGAACTTAGTGGAATAATCCATCCCTAGGAGATTCCGCCAGAGGTTTTTCTTCTCGGCTTTCTCCTTCTCCAGAAACTCCTTCTCTTCTTATAGATACATTTTCCTATACCACAGAAGGGTTCTGGGCCAATGAGTGGTATTCGTGCGCCCTCTTTGACAAGTGTTTTGGCTTATTTTTTCCCTTGATTCCCGAATGGCCGGGAACCCAGATTAACAAGACCTTATTTTTCTTGCCTACCTCATTGAGTTTGTTCCGGCACCCCCAGATCTTCTTTGAGTCGATGACGTAGGAGCTCAGTGCTTTAATAACAGCTTGACTATCTGAGCGCATGGCTATATCGCACTTCTGATAGTTTCTTTCTAGATTAATATCTAGACAACTTTCAATAGCTAAGATTTCCTCGACAGGTGCTTCCTAAGGTGACAGTGCCCTGTAAGAAAGCCATTAAGGATGGTTTATTGTTGCTTACCAAATTCAGATATCTTTGGATCTTGCTGTTTCAAAGTTCCGAAGGAACTTAGTGGAGTGATCCATCCCTAGGAGATTCCGCCAGAGTTTTTTCTTCTCGGCTTCTCCTTCTCTTCTTATAGGTACATATACCTATATCACCAAAGGGTTCTGGGCCAATGAGTGACATTCGTGCACCCTCTTTGGCAAGTGTATTGGCCTTTTCGTTTCCGTTGATTCCCGAATGCCCGGGAATCCAGATTACAAGACCTTATTTTTTCTTGCCTACCTCATTGAGTTTGTTTTGGCACTCCCATATCATCTTTGAGTCGATGACGTTGAAGCTCAATGCTTTAATAGCAGCTTGACTATTTTTTATTTTATTTTATTTTCATTTTTTAAATTTTACACAGAAGAGCGCTTACAGGTGTGAACACCAAAAAAAAGCGCCACTAATAATATAAAAATAGACAATGCTAACAATTAAAATAAATGAACTCAGCTATGAACAAATCAGAAATTACCCAAATATCCTCTAACGGACTTTTTGAAGGAACTTAAACTACCCCCGAAAACAAATCAACACTATGTACATAGGAATTACATAGGTATAACATTCTTGATCTAGGAGAATACATACTTGCGCTGTTGGTTCTATAGGTGGTCAGGTAAAATACAGGAGGTCTCCTCAGATGTCTGACAGGAACGTAAAAATCAATTGAATCTAGAATTGAAGGCAATTATTTTATTTGACAGTATTTTGAAGATAAAATTAAATCTTTCATTTTTCTTCTGTCCTCAAACTAACCATCCGAAAATGTCTCAAACGAACGCTGTAGCTATCCGGATTTCCGGGTGTCAGGTGGAATCCCGTGGGTAACTAAGAAACTTAGCTTGTACCCTTTCCAACCTTTCGATGTATATATTATAATGAGGACTCCAAACCAAAGAAGCAAAGTTGAGCTTGCTGTGAACAAAGGAATAGGACAAAGCCAAAATTGCCTCACGACTTTTAAATTGAGGACATGCCTCATAATCCACCCAAGAACTCTATTACTCGCTCACACTAAACCATTTATATGTTCATCAAAGATGAGCTTGAATCCAGTACAATACCCAAATCCCTGACAGTATCAGTGCGCCGTAAGGTAGTTCCAGAGATAGAGTAATCATAGTTTATTATTGACCTATTCCGTGTGAAAGAAACTACACAACACTTTTCTGTGTTCAAATGTAAGCTGAAGGCTTCACAAAAACACAAAAGGCTATCCAGATCATTCTGAAGATCTAAGCAATCCTGGATTCTTTGAATTCGTACGAAAAGTTTCAAATCGTCCGCAAACAAAAGAAACTTACATACTTCAAAACATAAGTTGATACTGTTTATGTAAATAACTGTACCTGTAAGTAACTGTTTATGTAAATAATAAACAATAGTGACTATCTGAGTGAATGCTATATCGCACTTCTGATAGTTCTCTCCAGATTTATATCTAGACATCTTTCAATAGCTAAGATTTCCGCTTGAAAGACGCCCATACAGGAGTCTAGCGACAGTGCACACTTGGTACTTGTCCCGTATATCCCAGCGCTAGCTCCTGCAGAGGTTTCAGAACCGTAAGCAATTTTACGGTATTTTCTATGAGGTTATAGTAGGTGTATTCCCGTTCCCATTCCTCTCTTTACTTAGCAATGTCCTGAAGTTTCTCTCAGTGCTTACTTTCTTGATCATCACATCACTAGGGAGGTTCTCAGATAATATGTAGTTGACTCTCTGATTCTTTATTCTCTGATTACCTGTACCTTCCGTAGATATTCTGAGGATAGAAAATACCGAAAAAAGAACGCCAACAGTGATTGTTCGTTTCTATATTGAAAAGGGTATTTTTATAATTGTCCCTATTTCGTTTCACAGGG
This sequence comes from Propylea japonica, assembly GCA_013421045.1. Taxonomy (NCBI): domain Eukaryota; kingdom Metazoa; phylum Arthropoda; class Insecta; order Coleoptera; family Coccinellidae; genus Propylea; species Propylea japonica. The sequence goes on along the minus strand of CM024248.1, from coordinate 10,549,575 downwards.
ACAGAGTCCAAACAAGACTTGTAAAATTGTTAGCAGAAGCCAGCAGAACATAAGCAACCGATTTCAGCGCAGAATATTGACGAATCTATTCTATGTGGTATACCTGGAAAGATAACAGACGCTGCTACATTATATCACATATTGAAGGTTGCATCATTCGAACAAATATACTGGATCAGGTAAATCTTTTGATATTCATTTCATAAAAATGGATAATATAATATTCCACAATAAAAATCAGTGTAATAATGGAGCATGACCCCCCATTAAAATTAATCAGTATCTTTCAAATTATGGCTATAAATGAGATGTTTAAAAGAACTGGTGGGTTCACTGTTCCCCTTTTTATAACGTTTTAAGCTCTCGTACTATAGAACTGATAAACATACAATAGCTACCCAACTCAAGTTCTTATGTTTTTTTGTTTTACATTTCTCTAATTAATTTTCTCATAATTTTTCATTCACGATTTCTTGCCTGAGGTGGAAAAACTCCAAGGTTTCCAGACCCTTCAGACTTCCGAATAGCCATAGTGGACGAACCTCAAGGTATAATGGTGAGATTAGAGTTTCTGTCTCCACTTTTCGATAACATAAGTCTCAACATGAGATTATTGGTTGCGATTGGTGTGGATGCATGGCCTTCTTCTTCTAACTTTCCGAAGAGAATTTCATTGGTTCATCCTGATTCTGTACTGTATCACCAGGCTGCTGAGACGGTAAGTGATTGGAAAAAGAGAATTTTCAACAATCCAGAAATGATATACATACAAACATCACTTACTGGTCCAGAACCATAACTTGCAAATTTGATCACCAATTCGAAATACAGTGGAACCTCGATATAACAAATCGGAAGGGAACCAGTAAATATTCGTTATATCAAGTAATTCGTACAAATGAGTTTGTTATATTGAGGTGAGGTTGGTCCAAAATTTGTTAAACCGAGGTTTTATCACCTCGACATTACGTACTCATCTTGTTATAGCGAAGTAATTTTGCTCATCTCATATAAATGAAAACTCATTTTATCAAATTACTCATTTATTTTATATTTCTTTTTCAAAACAATAAAGTGAGTAGGTAGGTTTTTTCTTTTCAAAAATTCGCAGAACAAAATAAAAAGAAGTGAAAAATCAACAAATTGGTATAAAAGCCTAAATCTGATTTTATTCATCTTGATTGGAAAAAAAGTCATAAATTGTAGTTTGTTTCCCACGGTTTCAATCTTCTGATGTTTGAAGGCAAACCAATTTCGTCGGAAAACTTATCTTAGATTTTAAAATTGTAGCCAATGAACTTGCGGGAATCCCGAACTTATTAGTTATGTCTATTTTTTGTGGAAGGATTTTTGTCAACATAATTAATGATGCTTCGCTTTTCTGCCACAGATAAGGAACGCCTTTCACGTTTCTGAGCCATTGCAAAAAAGTGAGGAGCAACACGATTACTTTCCATCAACTAACTTCGTAATTTTCGTAATACGCGTCGAAACCTGCTGACCGGCTGAATCACATACATACCTGGTTATTGGTGAAAACGTTATATAGAGGTTTTGAGTTGACGAAATTCGTTAAGTAGAGGTATTCACACTCTTTTTGGTAGTTGAAAAATTCGTTATAAGAGGTTGTTCGTAAAAAATTTTCGTAATGTAGAGGTATGTTTTACATTGACTCTTATGGACGATTCAAGGGGATTATGAAAATTCGTTAAATCGAGGAAGTCGTTATATTGAGGTTCGTATATTAAGGTTGCACTGTACTATTACCAATTTTATCTTATATTGAAAAAAATGTTTTAGGGAATGTATCTAGTCCGGGTTCGGGGTGCAATCTTCTGCATGGCAAATGAGGCTACCAGCAGCAGAATACACCATATTGAACCACTATGGGATAGGAAGCGTAGTAAGAACCATATTGGATATCCTGAAAATTTCCCGAAGAAGAGAATTGATATGCCAAGAAGACTGAAGCAGTATCAGGTGAGACAATGGCATATTCCACCAGAAAACTACGTTAAAAACGTCTTTAAATGAGTAGAAAAAGACTCTGCATTCTAGAAGGGATGGATCATTCCACTAAGTTCCTTCGGAACTTTGAAACAGCAAGATCCAAAGATATCTGGACCTTGGTAAGAAGCAATTACACCTCCTCACTGGCTTTCTTACAGGACACTGTCGCCTCAGGAAGCACCTGTTGAGGATGGAATTATCGGACACTGACGAGTGTAGGTTCTGTGGGGAGGTGGAAGAAACCCCATTCACCTAGTCATGGAATGCCTTAGCATTGCGAACCTAAGGAGACTTGGGCGAGAAACTTGTAAAAGTGAGGAACTAGCCCCGTTGAAGCTTTCGCAGATATTAGATTTCATTAGATTTCTGGAACTGGAAGGCGAGCTGTGAAGGGTGTCATGAGAACAGCTCTGTAAGGGGGCACAATAGACCTTGAGGTCACAGTGAACTGAAACCCCTTTTTCAAACTAAATTAAACAATCTACCATCTTCATTCTCTACTCAATTTTATATTCATCATCGCTTCTCATATACGCGTGAAACCTTTCTCATTCTTATTTAATTATTTCTATTGGAATTGCAGCTGTCTTACAAGATTCTCAACAAATATATATTCCTCACTGCCCTCTTCGATGAGTTGGAAGTTAACTCAAGAAAACCTCCAAGTGATGCTATCAATTGGTCCTCTCTATATTTATCAAAAATGGTCCTTACAATATTAGATAAACTCATGTTTAGTCTGACTCAGCAAAGAATTTCTAATTACTTTTTCAAACAATCAAATCTTATGGTGAATCCTGGACATCTATGTGAAGAAGACTACATCATGGAGGCCAATAATGTTAGATTGTACATTTTGAAGCTTTTCGATGAATCGCTGCAGAATTTCTCAGGTAAGAAGTGCAGTTATTACCACAATATTGCAATACACAAAATTGAAAATTTAATTGGTAGTCTTGCCGATCGTAAGCACAATAACTTCCAGAAACTTGACATTTTCAAGATAAGTTCAAGATTTGATCAGAAAAGTTGAATCTATAATGAATAGAAGGGGATCAATAGTAATATACAAGATGTTCCATCTCAGACCAGCCACCCCGTATATTTCTCATCCCATAGAGATCGAACAAATTTCCAATGATTTTGTTTGGGGCACATCTTTTGACATATAGTTGAGGCTGTGTACTTATCTATATGAAAACGTAATTTGGAGGGACCAATTCGTCGAAGGTTATATCGTTCCAAAAAATAATACAATTCAGTAGTTTTATCGGCACAAGGAACCAGAACAATAATAAGTTTTTGTTCTGGTTCCTTGTGCCGATAAAACTACTGATTTTGGAGGGACCGTTTTGGCCGAAAATCAATTTTTAATCTCAGATGAGCCACTTGAATGTTTTGGGTATCTTGAAACAGTGAATTGCAATTCTTTCCCGAGTAATAAGAAAAATTCTCTCGAACAATGAATAAAACAAATTCAAGAAAAGCCCCTGAGCAGGAGCTTATGAGCGCTCGTTCATTGGTTTAGCAATAATACTATTACCTCAAAGGACCCCGCACACTTACTTAGGAAAAGCGGGTCCAGTGAATTTTCCTAATTTTTACATATTATATTTATACCAACCTTAAGAACAATATATCAGATTTTCACGAAGGTCTTACATCTGGTTTGTTCTATAGGGCGTTCCAAAATTGCAGCTACGAAAAAAGAATCTTTAAATTTTGATGATAATTCTTCTAATTTTCAAATTTTATCATGATGCTTTGGGTTCTGAATAACAAGATGTGCAGATATCCAACACCGCCCACCACGTTAAGGTTCGTTAACAGGCTGTTCCATGAAGATGTATAAGTAACTGAATGTAACTTTGTTAGTGACTTTGGGACCACCCTGAGTTTTTCAAAATATGATACCATGATGTATGTCCACTTCTGTAGGAAGTTTCATTAATTACAAGGAACAGTTGCAAAATTATTGAGGTTTTTAAACTCGGATTTCATAAAATTTTTCTTTAAACTTATCTGTAGTTGAGATTGCTGTCAAGGAATATAGGTTTTCATTAGTATAATTATTATGATAGGTCGGTCCAAAGGTGTTTTTTCAGGAATGCCACAGGATGGACATAATGTGGTGTCACTAATCTCCTCATATACAGGGTGTTTCATCATAAACTGGACAAACAGATATTTTCGGGGAGAATCATTTTTGCCTTATACAATATATCCCGTTTTCGAAGCATAAGCGAGATACAGGGTGTCAAATGCAGCTTCATGGAACAGCCTGTTTAACGAACCTTAACGTGGTGGGCGGTGTTTGGATATCTGTCACATCTTGTTATTCAGAACCCAAAGCATCATGATAAAATTTTGAAAATTAGAAGAATTATCATCAAAATTTAAAGATTCATTTTCCGTAGCTGCAATTTTGGAACGCCCTATAGAACAAACCAGATGTAAGACCTTCGTGAAAATCTGATATATTGTTCTTGAGGTTGGTATAAATATAATATGTAGAAATGGGGAAAATTCACTGGACCCGCTTTTCCTAAGTAAGTGTGAGGGTCCTTTGATATGGGACTTGAGATTGATAACAAATATACAATAAATGCAGAATCTCAGCACAATCAGAATTATATTCTGAAAATTATTCAGAAAATTAAGTATGTAAAAATAAACAATTGAAAAATTTGAATTATATTGTTCTGATGATGCGATGCTCTTGAAATTTTGCATGATCATTAAGTATATCAGTCTTCATTCACAAAATGAATTTCACTCGAATCAGATATCCTGTTATTGAAATATAGAGATTCTTCTTTTCAAATTCCAATTGAATTTTCCATGGTTCTATTAACACTATTAACACGAAATTTTGCATGAACATTTAATACTAGAGCACTAGAAAGATAGGTATGCCAGAGAGGCTGACTGGGTCCAACCATAGACTCGAAATTACAGATGGTAATGTCAATTTCTCAGTTATTGTGCTCTATTGTTAGTTGCGTTGCTTTTTTTGAAGAAAAGTAATAGAAAGTATTGATTTTTTATTCAAAACAATAAAGTTGGAGACTAGACAGGTAAGCATAAGCATTATTTGATTACAGATTTCATTTCATTCGAATTGTTCTGTAATTTTCGAGTCTGTGGTTGGACCCAGCATGGCTGTCTGGTATACTCCCCTTTTCAGAGCCTTATTAATACCTATATCGATCGTTATTCACAAAATGAGTTTCACTTGAATCGGATGTTTTTTTTTATGGAGATATGAAGTTTCTTCTTTTCAATATTCCAATTAAATTTTCTATGGTTCTATGTCCACTATAATCACAAAATTTTGCATGAGGCTGACTATGAGCATCTTGCATGTGGCCGCAACATTTCATTTCGATTGGTTTCGTTTTGTTTGAGATATTGAGGAATGAAAATTTTGAATGGCCATATTTTATGGCTCACCATTCCACTGTACAATTCGTCTGGTTAACGAACTTACCCGAGGCATTTGGGAACCGATCTCACCCTAAAGATCTTGAGTCTCTAGGACAATCCTTTCGAAAGTTATCGTGCTAACGGACGGTCTCACGGACATAATTGAATTTGAGCACGGGTTCGTCATCAGGGAGTCGAACCCTATGGTCTGAGACCATTTTCGGCTCAAAATTAGAGAATTACATATATTTGGGCAGAACGATTTAGCATTCGTTTGAATAGAACAGGCACTCAAAAAGTGTTCATCTGGTTTATAATACTTTTTTTGGATCATATATTTTAAATAATGAATCTGTTGAGTTACTACTTCGCAGATTTGTTTACAATTTTAAAAATAATTATGGTGTTCACATTGCAAGAACGTGTTGAGCTCTTTAGTCTATATCACCATATTCAAAATGCAAGTTTTTTAAGATAACCAAAAATATTCGAGGTTGCTCACTTGAGTAGTTATGAAAGGGGGATTCTGGCACACTTCTATGTGTGTCAGAATCCTTTGCCAGAATTCCCCTTTTATAACTACTAAAAACAGCTGTGTGTACGTGTGGGGGTAGAGTACCGTAAAATAAACCTAAAACATTTTTTTTAAAACGGTTCATGATCGTAACTTCCATAGAAATATTCTGTTTTCCTTATATATACAACCTAGAACAAGACTGAAATTGGACTACAAACGTTATCTTGTCATATAAAACTGCTATTTCTACTAACTTCGCATTGAAATTTAACTGATAATTTTTTTCAAGCTGATCAAGAATTCAGAAACATGACCAGAACTCAAGAGAACGAAATAAATCTATTGACTAAATGGTCAGATCTCATTAATGGCATGTTGCCAGAGTTTCATATCAAGAAAAAAGGATTTTGTACAATGAAATCGCAGGGGAAGAAAAACTTCGAACATCTTTACTATACAAAATATCAGTTGGAATATATAAGCATGGTTTTGAGAAGCATTTTGAAAGTACGAAAAAAGATATTGAAGGTACAAATAGATGCATAGTCTTTAGCTGTAGTTTTTTCTCAAAATGAAAACTGTCACAACATGAACTGTATACCTCATTAATAAATCATCTTCCAATAAAGCACTTCCACTCTACAGGGTCACCAAAATTCATTGTCCGCTGAAGAGATCTCAAGATATAGCAGCAAGAAAAAAACGGACTTATTTTCGAGCTCTTTTTGTGGTTTATCCAAAAACAGAACCGGCCTCATCAATGATAGATTTTGAGTTATAATCGGAAATTTTCAATGATGCGGAATTGAAACTTTTTACATGCACGTTTTAAGAAGTCATCCAGTGTAATGGTTTAATTTATGGATCTCACTATCAAAGTAAAAAGTAAACCTAGAGATGGCTTCACGCATTTGTAGACGCAGCCACGTAGAATGTGTTCATGCACGCGAACATCATTTCGTCGTTGCGAACTTGTGCCGTATCTTTATTCCGTATTGAGATTATTGGTCTACTGTTCCCCTACTCTCATTATAATAGAGGAGGGGCGAGATCAAAACCGACCTTGCGAGCACCTTGACCTTAAGATCTATTGTGCCCCTACTCTCATACTAACGACTGGTGTCTGTTACAGACAATTCTGTCAGTTTGGTAACATCGTCTGTTAGTGTTTAGTTACTAGATGCGTCGTGTTTACATTTTCGTTTCGATTTGACGTTCATAAACTGAATTATTTTACTGATTTGGTGGCAGTTTATTGTTGCTTTAGGGTATTCCGGTAATTATAGCTGTGGCAAAATTACGACAATGTTGAATTATATCCAGAAATTGTAGAAATGAAAATCTAAACTATTGTCTACTTCACCCCAGTTCGGCAGTTATGTGTTTTCATCTCATTATAGAGCATGGTCGATTAAAATGCAGAACTATTCAAGCGTAAAGGCATCTCTATGCTTCTTACTCTGAGATCTCACTGATTTGAAGATATGACAAGATTTTGTGATTTTTCGAATGCAAGTTATAATCAAAATTGCTGTTTTTCTTTGATATGCTATTTGTTTTATTTCCATCATTTATACTTTCTCTATTCAACTTTAGACTCTCAACTTTCAAAAAAGCTTTTTTCGTCTTTCATAGAGAATGTTTGCCATTTTTGACAGTCTTTTGCTTCTGTCTATTTAAGTGAGGTTATAAGATCTTGTACCAGTGAGAGTTGCCTTGTGAAATTATTTCTGTTATACACTGCGTAAAAAAATAACGCACATTATGGAAATCTCAAATTTATTCTACGACTGAAGGTGTTCTCAATGATAATTATTTTTATCAGAATTATGCATGCATATGTTATCCACTTTCAACGTTTTTTTTCAATACAGATGTTTTTTCCCAGCAGGAATAAAGATGAGATTATCAGATTTTGCATGTATTGGCTCCATTCTAAAATCAGTTGTTCTCGATCAATTCTAGTGATCAATAGTTTTTCTTTCGTTTGATTTTCTACACTCTATCGCTATGCAACGCGAAACACGCAATTTGACCCAAAAGGAATGTGCCCAAGCGATAGTTTTGCGAGAAGAAGGGTGGACATACACAAGAATTGTAGAAAGGTTTGGTGTTTCCCATACAAGTGTGTCCAGAATGTTGCAGCGATTCAGCGAGACAGGTATGAATGTCCGAAGACCAGGACAGGGTAGACCACGGTTAATAACTGCCATTCAAGAACGTTACTTGAGAGTTTCTTCGTTGCAACCGCTCGCCTCCTTCAGAATCAGCTTGAGCAAACTCACGGGGTGCAAATTAGCACTCAGACAACAAGAAATCGCCTCAGAGAATATGATTCAAGGCCTCGTGTCGCGGCAAGAGGCCCAGCTCTTACCCCAGCCCATCGAAGGGCGCGTTTATTGGAACAACCTCAATAGAAGGCTGAGATGTTCAGAAAATTATCCAGCAACTCTTTATGACTTAGGAATCCAACTCAGAGAAATCTGGGAAGGATTAGATCAGAACATTTTAAGATCACTCGTTTTGAGTATGAACCGTCGTTGCCGAGCTGTTATTATCGCAAGGTGTGGAAATACCAAGTATTGAAGCACTTATCAGCATTCCAGTATTTTGAAAATTGTTTATTCCTCTTCTTTCACATAAGATTCGGTGAAATCCTGAACTTTTCTTCCATTTAATGTGTCTTGTTTTGTTCGAAACCTTCCCGAGAAAACATAAAAAATAAGTTATAAAGACAATGTAGAGTTCACTTTCATTAAAATTGAGATTTTCAGAATGCGCGTTAATTTTTTTGTGCAGTGTCGAACAATGAGGAAAGATACTGATATAAGACTTCATTTCAGTCTGATGCTCATGATTCAAATCACTCAACTAATGACGCAAATGAAGTATCTGTAGACGACGTCATATACCTTACAATTCTTCTCATGGATCAAGCTAGAGATAACTTCCTGAACAAATATGTAAAGCACGACAAGAAACAATCGAAAATCGGAAGCCAATATAGCTATTTCACTTCTAAATTCGTCGAATTTACCCGAGAAGATGCTTGTATAAAGCTTTCTAATTTGGAAGACGATATTTTCATGGTGGAAACAATCATAAATTTGCTGCATAAAGCTGTGTGTTTCAACGAAAAATACCTCTGCCGTATTCTGCAGCCATACTTGAGAGATTTATTCGAAGTTACTTTCGCAATTTCCTGGCATTTGGATGGTATTAAAGAAAGATTGAATAACGACGAATTAAAATCATTGGGATGTTTTTGCAAGCTTGTTAATTCTGGAGAGATTGCACCAGCTGGAGGAGTGATAGATGCATCGGATAAGGATTGGACTTGGGCCAAAGATATGATGAAATTAACCGAAAAATTTCATTTGAAACTTGTATTTATACCTGATAGGGATCAGGTCAATAATTACGTTTGTATCCAAACGAGAAAACAAAAGAAAATACAAACAGTTCTGCAGATCGAAGGAACTTACCGAAAAGAATGGAGACTTTCCTTGGTAGAAATTATTTCAATAAATTCAGGACCAAGGTGAGTATTATTTTTATTATTTCATTACTGGGATCGTTATGGCTCATTTATGAAAAGCCAAAGATGTCGTCAATGGCATTGATAAAACCGACCATCTCCTTAGGAGCCTTGAACCTCTCTGAATAACTACATCTCATCTGCGAATCTCCCTAGTGATGCAATGATCAAGAAAGTAATCACTGAGAAAAACTTCATGACATTGCTAAGTAAAAGAGATGGTTGGAAACGGGAATACACCGACTATAATCTCAAAGAAAATACCTTAAAATGGTATACAGATGGTTCCAAAACCTCTACACAGGAGCAGGCGCCGGGATATACGGGCCAAGCACCAAGTGTGCACTGTCGCTGGGCTCCTATATGAGCGTCTTTCAAGCGGAAATCTTAGCTATTGAAAGATGTCTAGATATGAATCTAGAAAGAAACTATCAGAAGTGTGATATAGCCATACACTCAGATAGTCAAGCTGCTATTAAAGCACTGAGTTCCTACTTCATCGATTCTAAGATGATCTGGGAGTGCCGGAACAAACTCAACGAGGTATGCAAGAAAAATAAGGTCTTTTTAATCTGGTTTCCCGGCCACTCGGGAATCGAAGAAAACGAAGAGGCCAATACACTTGCCAAAGAGGGCGCACAAATGTCACTCATTGGCCCAGAACCTTTCTGTGGTATATCTAAATGTACCTATAAAAAGGAGATTCTGGAGAAGGAGAAAGCCGAGAGGGAAAAGCTCTGGCGGAATCTCCTAGGGATGGATCATTCCACTGAGTTCCTTCGGAACTTCGAGACAGCGGGATCCAAAAGATATCTGGTAAGAAGCAATTGCACCTCCTCACTGGCTTTCTTACAGGACATTGTCGCCTCAGGAATCACCTGTTGAGGATGGGATTGTCGGACACTGACGAGTGCAGGTTCTGTGTGGAGGAGGAAGAAACCCCCATTCACCTAGTCACGGAATGCCTTGGCATTACGAGCCTGAGGAAAGAATGCCTTGGACGAAAAACTTGTAAGAGTGAGGAACTAGCCTCGTTGAAGCCTTCACAGTTATTAGATTTCATTAGATCTCTGGAACTGGAAGGCGAGCTGTGAAGGCTTTTTTGGCCAGAACAGCTCTGTAAGGGGGCACAATAGACCTTTAGGTCGCAGTGAACTGTAACCCCTCTTTAAAATATCAACTTTCAAACTAGGAGCCTTGGTCGTTACCTCTTGGGTATCCAGGACTGGTTTCCCTGTATGAATTTTTCATAGGCCAGTCAGCTCTGGATACTTGCATACTATGTGTTCAGCTGTTTTTCTTCTGCTCCACTAAGCCTGCAGATTTCATCTGCTGAATTTTCCATACTGTACAAATGATGTTTGTACTGACAGGGCCCCGTCACTAGTCCCATCATCACCCGAGGCTCAGCTCTAGAGCAAACTCAGAGCAAGAAGTAAACTCTTTTTCACTTTTACTCTAAACTAGGTACATAGCCATTCGCATGTAAACTAAACACTACAGGAAGACCTAGAGATTGCAACTATATGGCACCAACCTTGACGGAGACTATTTTAGTTCAAAACGGTAGCATTCAGCTGCAGGACGTATTTTATGTTCTTAGTGCAGGAATTCTTCTTTCGATGCCAGTCAAGTTAACTTCTTTCTTTTCGATTTGAAACTGCTACGATAAGAATTTGTTTCTAAGTAATAGCTGGCCAATACAGTATCATTCCACACAAATTTTTCTCAGGATGCCATCGTAGGAGATTAAAATTAGGCAGATCACGGAAAATTGCTTAAATGTCACCAGAAAGCCTCAGAAATGCGTTTTTCGGGAACCGAAAAGTACCCACTTCCCGGACGCTTTTTCTCTGAAAAAGTAGCACTTCCCGACCTAGTAGAAAGTGAATATGGTTCTAATGAATGCAGTTGATCACCCTATAGCAACGAAATAGCGGCTGATATTCATTCATTAAAAATATGTTGCCGAAAGTTGGCATGTTTTGTGTCGCAATTATTCATCAATTCGATGGTGTTTCTTCACGGTTGCTAAATAAAATAGTGTACGCAACCGTCCGAAATGGTCTTTTGGACTCGCAGACTTTTAGGACTCGCCTACAACTCGTCCTAGAATGTTGTCTACTCGTTAGGTCGATTACATTGAGATACTTTAAAGCTGCTACTGAGCGAATTTAGAAGCGAGTGAATTAGCTTGCGAGATTGTGATGATTACACACAAAACTGTCTACTCGCTGAGTAGCCAACAATCATTTATGTTTGTATCGTTGTCAAGGATCTAAGATGAATGTCAAATACGTTTTCAAATTTAAGAACCAGGAACCACCGAGTAGATGAGAACTCACAGATTGTTTAGTAGCAACTGTTATTACACAGCCCAGCTTCTAACTTCAGTCCTAGCTTTTTTACAATCAGATTGTTGGCTTGTGAACAAGATTACACGATTACAATCAGCTAGGTACTCAATTCGCTCAGTAGCGGCTTGTGAAGTATCTCAATGTAATCGACCCATAAAAGACCCTGTTTTTCGGACTTACAACGGGATTGACCCACCATGTGTTCTAAATGCTAAAGCATGGGGACAGAATGCTCTGTTGAATTTGCAAACGGTCTAAATCACGACATTTGAGATAACTATGGCACGTTTCGGTCATACGGGCAATTGCTCAAGAATGTGAAACCAATGGCTTGAATTTGAATTGAATTTGAACGCAACCTTTTATGCGAGTTTCATTAACGTCACTCATCTGTCAGTCATACGTAAAATTTCACAAAATAAAAAATGTCTTGAAGATCCAAAATTCCAGTTAAATGCATGGAGCCATCAGTTGAACACTTGAAGCAGGTTTACGGATGCCTTGCAGCCTCCCTTTTAGCAGCAGTATTAGGAACATGTACAATCGGCCTCTTCCTAACCAAAGTGTTCTGGATAGCAGTCGTATCAACAGCAGGCAGTTCGCTGTTCTTTCTGATGTTACTCTTTCTCCGTGATGCGCCGAAACTGAATCGAACAATAAGGTTTTGCTTTTTGATGGGCTTCGCAATGTTCTCTGGAGTTGGCCTCACGAACATCTTCAGAGGAGCCATTAAGGAAGATCCAACCCTGTTAATAACTGCATTTCTGGAAACTTGTTTGATATTCTGTTCGTTATCCACATGTGCGATCTTCTCTGAAAGTGGCCGATATTTATTCCTTGGACTGCCACTCACGGTTCTTATTTTTACTCTGATAATCATTTCGTACGCAAACATCGTGGAAGAATCAAGATCAGTTTCCAGAGCGATTGTTTACATGAGCCTCTTTGCGATGTGTGGACTTGTGTTATATGATACCCAGGTCATTGTTGGTAGGTTCAAAAGCAACGACGACGATTTCATAGGACACTCGATGAATATTTTTACGGATTTCATAGGATATATCGAAGACTTCTTTTACTTGGCGTGGACAGTCATGCACAGAGCACCCACAGTTCGGATGATAGAAATGAAGACGATGGATTTTTTTATGGATTTTTATCGGCTGAGTCTACTCCTGAAATACACGCTCTCTTATGAATGTAACTTGATCGAATGTAACAAATATAGGCACCAGAGATAAATGTTTGAAACCCAACTTATGATCTTTTATTGTCTCCAAGGATTGTATTGTATTAAATTGCGATCGATTGGCACCGTGATTACCTTTCTGCACTCCGACTTATAAGGTCTCTTCTATAAACTTGCAAAAAATGCATCAAGATTATCAATTGCTGGACCTGAGTTTTCTGGGGGCTAGGAAGAGACCAATATGAGGCAGCGGTCCAGCAATGGAGAAACAGTTCTGGGCTAACTCAAGCCAGAAAATTCGTGATGGTTTCACCTACCTTCACCAGAAAGTTCCTGAAGCTGTCAAGAGAGTTGGAATCTCTAGGTCTTCCGGTAGAGTTTACTTCTTGCTATGAGCTCTGTTGAATCACTTTTTTTACCCCCCAACTTTTCCACCACTGGACAAATTTGCACTTACACAGAAAATTCGGGTGAGCTTATGTGTTCTACATAAAAAAGGTACTTCTCTAAAGTGAACCGATTCCGAGAAAACTAACATTTTATTATCAAAAATTACATTAAATCAGCATAACAATTAACACAGTTACCATTGAAAATAAACTATGGTCGCTAAAAATAATGAAAAACATTTTTGCAGTTCGAACTTAAAAACCTAGTTGTCAAATTTCGATGAAATTGAAAAACTTGTTAATCATCACTAATCATTTTTTCAATTATAACTATAAGTAATTTACAATGCAAATTGTTTTTGATCATAAAATCCCAGTTTTCTCAAAAACGAATTTGCTGTGTAAATGAAAATTTGTCCAGTGTGTGAAAGTTGGGGGGTAAAACCTTTGTGAAAATTCAATTTCCTCGCCATTGCCATGTCTAATGAAACCAGGTAAAGTGCAAGAAAGTAGCTATTATTTGTGAAAATGTGTATACAAAAACTCAATTCTGATACACTCATTTAGGAACACCCTGTATACAGCTCGAGGTATGGGGCACACATTAGATCATTAGGGTGCAGTGTAATAGTATCTTAAATCGAGATTTCTCTTAATTTAAACTTTGTTTTTCAGATCTTAGTGAGCTTAGTGAGAACGACTTGCCTCAACACGAATTTTTGAAAATCAGAAGTCCACTTACATATATCATAAGTAAGATCCATAGAAGAGGGGAACATAGAGGCTGTGGAGATATATTTATGTCATTAGTTCACATGCGAAAAATGGGAGTAAGTTATTATTTTCAGTGAATATTAATTTCAAAATAACACTGAACGGCACCGTCTTTTTGAGCGCTCATTCTACTCAAACAAGTGTTATATCGTTTTGCCTAAATGTCTGCAATTTTCTAATTTTGGGCTAAAAATACTCTCTAACGATAGGGTTAGACCCTCTGAATACGAATCCGTGGTCAAATTCAATTCTGTCCATGAGACCGTCCGACCGTAAGCACGACAACTTTCGAGGCCCTATTCATAGTCATCCCTCAAGATGAGTGTGAATGTGAGTGTCAGATCGCCCTTGAGTAGCTGTAACCGTTTCATAAAGCATACATTACATGGGTGCTAGCGCCTTCCCTCAAGTTGAGGCTGGCAAAAGTCGCACTCTACTCACTGAACTTTATGAAACTCAAGGAGGATCTGACACTCACCCTCACCTTGACGAATGACTATGAATACGGTCTCTAGAGACTTGAGATTTTCAAGGTGAGTTCAGTTTCCAAATGCCGCGGTTAAGTTCGTTAACCAGCCAAATCGAACAGGGTGTTCCATAAAATATGGCCATTTAAATGTTTCAATATTTCATTTTTTGAATAATTTCCAGAAATCAATTCCGATCGTGCTGAGATTTTGAATTCATATTCTTAACCTGAATCTCAAGTCCTATACAAAATTTTGAGGTAATAGCCTCTTATTGCTCCACCAATGAACGAGAGCTCAGAAGCACCTGCTCAAGGTTTCTCTCAATTTTTTTTATATAAAATTCAATTTCCTCTTCAACCCTACACAACTTCTATTTTCTACATGAAAAATAAATCTGACATTTTTCGTTGTTTTTCAGGTTTTTCAAGAAATCACATCATCTCTTTCAGAAGAAGAAAAGAGCAATCTTATTGAAATTATAGAGGAACTTCAGGAAGCTAGATCGCGGCGTTTTCAGGACAAAAGTTGGACATGTACCCTTCCAAAAGTGCAAAAAAGTATTTCCCTGTCCTCGAAAGATGAGATCCAAAGTTACAGATCGGTAGAAGAAAGTGCTGGCATTAGAGAAACGAGAGAAACATGGAAAGAACTACCAGAATACGACACGTTGATAAGGAATTGTAGAACTCTCAGACTGCGAGAAAGTAATGTTTATTTTTCTTCCAATCAGAATTCAAGATTGAAAGGAACTTTGAGGAAAAGTGAATCATTCAAATATTGATAGTTTGTATAAATGATATGCAATAAATTATATATTCTGATAACGACTACTTGTTTATTTCATGAAACTTTCATTGTTTTATTTGCTATGAGTCAGTTGACTACAGTATACCTACCTGCGCTGCGCATCAAAATTATGGACCAAATTCATTCTCTCAGAAGAGAAATATTTGGCAACAAAATCCTGAAACAGGTCAATTTTTGTTTCACTTTCACCAAATTTTTATGCATTTTTGAAGGATTTTTGTTGTACCCATCGAGATATAATAGAGAAGAGACTCTATGATATACAGTTGAGTAAGGAAAAATAGTACCACTGGGCGGGGCTAAGTCGGGGACCAATATGGCGGAAAGTTCAGGGTTTCCTTCTTCTCTGTGCGGTGCCTCACCGGCCTAGTGGCCCATTGTTCACCCGCATCGTTCTATAGAGACTCAGCTCCTCAGACACGAAGACAGAAATGTCGCGAACCTGCCAGGAGTGGTCCCTCTCACCATAGGAATAGAAGGTGTTGGATTTCCTAGGTGTATTGACCTTAACTCAGTAAGGTTTCCACAGTTGAACAAAATATGCTCAACCGTTTCATCAGTACTCCTGCACCACCGGCATAGGGAGCAGCTCGTCAATCCCAAGTTCAGGGTTGAATTAAGTTGCCAGTTTTTCTATTCACAAATTTCACCCAAAAATACTACGTTTTGGGTCTTTGGAAAACCTGTTCAAATAATGTCAACTGAATATCAAATAAACAATTTTTCTTCAGGCGATAAAATATACATATAAAAAGATATCAGATTACCAAGACAGACTTGCAAAAATACTCATCCCTACCTGTGATATGTTTTTCCTCTAATTTTCTTCTTATCTGTCTCTTTTCTGCTTGTAGAAAGTCTCACAGCACACGATACCATTTTATTGTATATTATTAAGGAGAAAAAAACACAATTTAACTAGAAAAAGTTGCAAGAATCAAAATTAGTCCAGAAAGGTGGTAGTAATATGGCGGATTTGATACCACGTTTATTTCAATGATGGCAACTCTATAAAATCTTATCTCTATGGTTGTACCCTATCACCGTCTAAAATTTTGAAATACATAATAATATGCTATGTATTCAGTGCCTTTTACCGCCTAGGCCAACATAGGCCATGGCCTAGGGGTAGCAAATTTTCGGTGAATAAAAAAAGTTTCTTTAACTCCTCTACGAACATGTAGAAATAGCCATCTTCGGAAATTTCGCACATTTGATTTGATAAAGTGAGCGAAGCAAAGCAATACAGAAAGTTGACATTGGTATAGATGAAGTATTTTTGTATTATGAGTCATTGGTTGATTATATCGTAGGATTAAGAGATCAATTTGATCGATTTGCAGAGAGAGCGAAGATCAATTCTGGATTTGAGAAATATCGAAGTGAAGAAAGAAGAGCCACAACAAGAACCTGCTGATGAAACTTGAGTGGCACATACTGTTTTGAGTGGGAGTAGGGGTCTATCTTGTTATAACTGACTATCTAACAAGAGAATTGAACGAGCGTAAAAATTGCTACAAGGGTTTGGCTGCGAAGTACTCCTTTTTGTTAAAATTGCAATTTATTCATTCTGAAGAATTAGGAGCAGCGGTTACTAATCTCATCTCTAGTTTTCCTGACGATTCAGATGAAAAACTTCACGATGAATGTTTGCTCTTCAAATCCTACTTAGCTCAGTTAGAACAACCTCTAAAAACTCTTCACGAGAACTCTTCATTAGTAGTGATAAAGCTTAGTGTAAGTGTTTCCCTAGATCGATATTACAATTAGAAGGTTTTTATGCACTTTTGCAACGAACTGATCAGAAGAGAGGTCGTTTTCAGCATTGAAGCGAAGTTTATCGTATTTGCGATGTAGCATGTCTCAAGAGCGTTTGAATTCTCTGGCCGTTTTGTGCGTTGAAGCTGAGTTGTTAAAAAATTAGACTTCGAAGTGGTTTTTTCAACAATTTGCGGAAAAGAAGGCAAGAAGAAAACCATTATTAGCTTGATGATGAAAACTGTGATTTTTTACTATAAAATATACACTCTGAAACATGGGACTGTTCTATTTCTAGATATAAAATTGTCCTTATCAACTTCAGCGAAATAGGGGTATTTAGAAAATTTTAATTTTTCAAATTCTCTTTCTCAGAGGGGCGGCAAATTGTTTTTCGCCTAGGGGGGGAAAAGAGTTTAATCCGGCCCTGTATGTATCAAATATCAACCTAATTTTTTTACCACCCCCTGAAAAAAACCTAGCGGCGCCCTTGGATCTCAGAGTCTAGTCGTATAAGAGAATTCGCAGCTAAAAATTCAAAACTGACAGATATTAAGGCCAAACTATGGCAAACTGTTTCCCATATGAACATGCAACAAGCTTTGAAAACATGAACTGTCGTCAAGACCTGTGTATTTAAAAAGCAACTAAAATAATTCTGATAAAGCTGTGGGTCATAATATAAATAATAATATCTTTGAAGCTATCTGTCGATACCTGGAGTTATCGCTGGTGTTCTGTGTTATCGCCTCTGACCCTTATGTTTCAATATTAATAGAGAATTAAACGATCACTAATTGAATTCACCGAGCGCTTCAGTTGAGAATTCACATTTCATTTTGATCATCCGGTTCGAGAATATGTTTGATATTGAAGAAAAAGTAGCAGTAGTGACTGGAGGAGCTTCTGGCATAGGACTGTCAGTTACCAGAAAACTGCTGGAAAATGGTGCAAAAGTAAGTTAATCATTCATTTAAGAGCTGAAGTAATTCACTGAGAGGGCATTTTATTTATTTCATCAATCGTTAACATTTGAGATTCATCGACAGACACTGCTACTCAATGGTAAATTTAGTACAGTACCTATATAGCATTTATTTTTCGAAAAATTACCTACAGAAATTTGACTTCGTAAATGGATAGGGGGACATAAAAAAATGTTAATGCCAGATTTCCGAAACGATCTGCCCTGGTTTCGCGAAAATTCAAAAACATTTTGAAATGCGTTTTCTTGGATCCATGCGTTTTAGAGAAAAGTTTATTTAACAGAAAATGTAAAGGACATTGTTATCTACATTTCATCTCATTGGAGCGAAGTCGTCCAAAACAAAAAGTAGGTAACGCTAAAGTATCAAAAGTAGTTTTTCGGCATTTTCGTTAAAAATAAATAATTTTCCTGCAGTAATGTAAATGGTAAAGTTGTTTCTCACAAAATTATCTACATTTTTTGTATGAACAATTTTTTTGTGAAACTTACTGTTATCGAACATGAGATTGTCACAGTGTAAAAGTTGTACATCAACCAAAAATTTTTTGCAGACAACCCTATATCAACGTAATAAAACAGTGCTTATGCTGATATAATTCTTTTTTTATTATCATGACAAGTGAAAGTAACTAGTATCGACATACCGGTTTATACTTGGCAACCTAGTAGCTTGTCGAGGTAATTTTTTTAAAAATGGGTGAAAATATTCTGTCCAGGATTTTTTTTGACAACCCATTTTTAATATATTTTCTGATATACTAAATTTATTATAAAATAAGTTTTATTCTATTATCAGCTCGGTAAAGGTCGTTCAGGTTCGGATCTTCTACTAAGAGAAAAAACCATGGAATGCTAGTATTTTTGGATTTGTTCAAATAAAACCAGCTGAAATATTCATATCGGCGGCTTCTCTATTGAGTCGAATTATCTGGAAAAACGAAACAAGAGAAAACCGCGAGAAAGTAATAAGTAGGTACTTGAATATCACCTCCGTGCAACAAACACACTCAAAACTCCCTTCGATATCAGAAAAAAGCTGCTCTGAAGCTGAGAGGGGTTCATCAAACCACGTCTGCCTTGAAAACCATTCGTTGAAAATATAAATTCCTTATCTAAAAAATACATCGTTTTTCAGGGGGTAACAATAGCTGATATCAATGAGAAACAGGAAAGCAGGTTGCTGATGAACTGAACAGAAATTCGGCCAAAATAGAGTGATATTCCAGAGAACTGATGTTTCAAATAAAAATTCTTTAGAAGGTAGGTTCTTATTACTTGAAAAAAAATTGTAGTTCATTTTTTTAGGTTGGTAAGAAAAGCTCAATACAATGTGCTCGAACATTGTAAAATACCAAGATAAAAAATCCGGGTTGCGACATCGCTTTATTGAAATTATTTTTTTGTATTAAGTGCGTATAAAATTCCTGTTTTTTTCATGGCACATAAGAGTGTCAATTTTTGGCCGAGACCACAGGTCGAGGCATTCAAATGTGAGACACTCAAATTTGCCAAAAAACACGAATTTTATACGCACGAAATACAAATAATATTTTTTGTACAACTGTGAATGTGAATTTACTTCGTCTGAAATATAATTATTAAAGATAATGCTTCAAATACAATATTTCTATGCATCCAGTGATCTTTCTGTGTCGTTACTATGGAAACTTATTTTCGCTAAGGCAAAAAAAATAATATTTTTTTAACGACGAAACGAATACTTTTTCAACGGTGGAAAATAGTATATTATATTATAAGGATTAAAAGTGCATTCTTTTTTTACGAGCAATATTTGCAGTTGCGAGGCGTAGCCGAGCGAATGCAAAATTGCGAGTTAAAAATAGGCACTTTTAGTCCGAATAATATATACTATTTTTTCTCCAACCAAGTCAAAATTACAATAAAATTAGTTTTAGTGAAAAATCGTTCATAATTTGGTTATGAATTTGAACACAAAATCATGACAGTGATTGTCAAGTAGACTTCAAATGCATTTACTTTTAATCCAAGGATTAAAGTAGCGTTTTTAATCCTAGGATTAAAAGTGTTGCTAAGTAACGAGTGAATTTTTGTACGGTAAGGAAATTTATGACTTTTGCACCTGAAAATAGTACAAAAATGTCAACATTTTTTGATGGTTGGAGAAAATAGTTATTTTTGTATTAAGTGCGTAAAATGAGTGTTTTTTTCATGGCATATGAGAGTGTTAATTTTGGTCGAGACCGCAGGTCGAGGCCAAAAATTCATTTTTGTACAATTGTGAATGTGAATATACGTCGTCTGAAATATAAAATGATTGAGACGATGCTTCCAATGTAAATTTCTATGCATGCAGTCTTTACTTTTTTCATCGTTAAAAAAAGACTTTTTTAACGGTTTTGAACTGAATTTACTTTTTTTCACCGTGAAGAAAGACTTTTTTTAACGGTGACAAAAAGTAATCACAGTTGTACAAAAATAGTATATTATATTATAAGGATTAAAAGTGCATATTTTTTTTACGAGCAATATTTGCAGTTGCGAGGCGTAGCCGAGCGAATGCAAAATTGCGAGTTAAAATAGGCACTTTTAGTCCGAATAATATATACTATTTTTTCTCCAACCAAGTCAAAATTACAATAAAATTGGGTTTCAGTCAAAAATCGTTAATAATTTGGTTAAATTTGAACACATACTAATGACAGTGAGGGATTGTCAACTAGATGTCAAATGCAATTACTTTTAATCCAAGGATTAAAAGTAGCGTTTTTAATCCTAGGATTAAATGTGTTGCTAAGTAACGAGTGAATTTTTGTACGGTAAGGGAATTTATGACTTTTTCACCTGAAAATAGTACAAAAATGTCAACATTTTTTGATGGTTGGGGAAAAAAGACTTTTTTCAAAAGTTAAAAGAAGTACCTAATCATTTACGCATCTATAGTGATGGAGAAAAGTCAAGTTTTTTTGACAGTTGTACAAAAATAACTACCCGCCTTATGAAGTTTTTTTATCGAAAACTGTGAATTTCAGTAAGAAATAATTAATTCCTCAAGAGTAGATAAAGAAAAACAAAATTAATTTTTACATTGTGAAATATTGATTTGGCTTTTTATAACCCCTATCGTTAGATTTACGAAATTTTTTTTATTATCTGAAATATTAAAGTGCAAAAAATGTCCTTGAAATATAATTATGTTATATGCAGATGTTTGTGTCCATCCCAATTAATTAGTTGATAACTGTATTTTGCGAGATAAAAACAATCTCTCAAATTATCTCAAAGTATATTTAGCGACGTTTCGCAAACTCTCAGATATCGATTGAAATATATTCTGGGAGGATTCTGCATTTCTTAGGAACTTTATAGGTTTTCACTCCCAGTCTCTGAAACATAAATAATTAAAAAAATGTTTGATTAAGGTGAAGTGCTCCTGCGAGAATCTTTGCACTTATTTGTCAGGAGCAAATTGGTCTTGAAAAAAATTGTTGCCTAACAGTAAAACTGAAAAACAATGTAGATAATTTTGTGAGAAACAATTGTCAATCAGATTACAAATGAGAAAACACACAATTCTGAAGAATTTTAGAGTTTGTCCGAAGAAGGTGTCTGATATAGCCACCGAAACGTTACAATATCCTTTTAATTTGTTTCATTTTTCAGTTTTACTGTTAGGCAACAATTTTTTTTTCAAGACCAATTGCTCCTGACAAATAAGTGCAAAGATTCTCGCAGGAGCACTTCACCTTAATCAAACATTTTTTAATTATTTATGTTTCAGAGACTGGGAGTGAAAACCTATAAAGTTCCTAAGAAATCGCAAACTCTCGTTTGCTTCATCAGGCCCTAAAATATTATACAGGATGTCCCGTAATCAGACCGACAAACTTCTAGTTGACATTATAGATCATATTTTAGACAGATTCGACCCAAATCATATAATGCAAGATTGCTTCGTTAAGGAGCTAGTGTCCTTTGAAGATGACGTCCTGTCCACACTTTTTGCCACATGATAAATTCAAAACAGAAGTGAACATTGAGTACTTAGTGAAAAGAGAGAACATTTCAAATCTATTTTTTTCAGAAATGGTGCACCTGGGCGTTATTATACAGGAGCATTTTTTCAAGAAAAAACATCAGAGTTTATGAATATGATGTAAATCTTGCGAAATAATGAAAGTTAAAAAAGTTTCAACTAAAAATACCCTTCGCCCCCCCAAATGATACGATTGTGCTTGACATGAAAGAAATGCACTCAATCTAATCGATGCGTATTTTTGATATTAGCCAATGTGTAAACTTTCAGCACTTTATGTAACTCCGTTTTGCGAAAATCTGGCAAAAAGTGTGGACAGGACGTCATCTTCAAAGGGCACTAGCTCCTTAACGAAGCAATTTTGCATTATATGATTTGGGTCGAATCTGTCTAAAATACGATCTATAAGGTCCACTAGAAGTTTGTCGGTCTAATTACGGGACACCCTGTATAAATGACATAAAACAGTTATGTACATACAATGAAATAAAATAGAATACCTCTATACTATAAATAAGAGATTTAGATGTAAAATTTAAATACGACGACGTCAACCATAGATTCCACTCCAATCACAATCAACTGCTTTGAAGACTCAAAGTTTATTTAAAATTTTTCGGAAAATTCTCGAATATCTCGAATTTTAACTGAACTTTGAGTCTATATGGTTGATGCCGTCGTATTTAAAGTTTACATCTCTTTTTAAATCTCTTTTTTATAGTATAGAGGTATTTTATTTATATTTTACTGTAACTGTTTTGTATGTCATTTACCTACATAATACTTTTGGTCTGATGAAGCAAACGAGAGTTTGCGAAACGTCGCTTAATATACTTTGAGATTATTTGAGAGCTTGTCAGTTCAGTTATCAATTAAATAATTATGTAATGAAATTCAAATTCATACTTAAACTATTTTCAGATACTTTCAAGCGAACCCTGGAAACCTTCAAGCATATTGATATTTTACTGAATAACGCTGGAATTTACGACGACAGAAATTACGAATTGGAAGTAGCTATAAATTTCGTAAGTAACGAAGGTGTTTTCGTAAATAAAACCCTTATTACGTGCTCGTTTCTGACTTAAATTCAACCAAAATGCCTCTTAAAAATTGAAAATCTTTTTTGAATACTTGTTAAGAAAATATTTTTGAGGCGACATATAAATTTTATTTTAACTATTTTATAGTTTCTGTTTTCCTTTATCAAGAAAATGTAAAATATGTAACAGTAATTTACTAAAAAGGTCAGAAAAAAGCTTCTTTTGGACGAGTGGGTATTTCCCAGGGTGTCCAAGCGATTGACGTCAATAAATTATTTTTAGATTCCTCAGACCTGTGGCTATCCAAAAATACCCCATGTAGGTTTTGTGATTTTTCGTAGTTCTCGAGTTATCATTTTTTGAGTGTTTTTTAAATGTATTTAGCCAGCTAGATTCGAAAAATTCATATCATCCTAGGCAGTAGGTATTTTGCAATTTTATTTTTTTTAACATGGTCGTTCTGAATGTTGCTTCAATAAAATAAATATTCAGCTCCCTGAAATCACTGCAAGCTACCCGAAAAAGGCTTCAAAGCTAGAACTTCAGTTTTCAGTAGGTTGAACAGAAACATTCATTTTCATTCAGAAATAAAAAAAGTGTTTTTTAGCTTTTGGCCAGGGTTAAAAACTTTGCGGAGTCCTAAACTACGAAAGTCATAGGGAAAAAAGGTACTTGATCGAATTTTTTTTTGTAATCATCCATGGAAGGCGGATAGGTTGAAAATCAACTCGATATATGTAATTTGTTTTTCTTTTTTTTCATTTTTATGGTCACTTAAACTCAAAAATGTGATTTCAAATTGATTTTGACTGAAATTCCTGTGAAACAAATGTAGCTCGTGTAATGTATACAATAATTTTGGTTTCACCACTGATGAAAAATGTTAACATTCGTCGGAATTACTAGTTGTGAAATTACCTGTTTTGGAATAGAAAATAAAAGGCACATATTACTGAAAATTACTATTCACTTCAATAATTTTTTAAAATCCGTGCTTCCAATTTTAATACATTTTCGAAAACATTCTGAAAAGTGATCAATTGCCTGAAGCTACTCGAATATTTTTGATTAATTTTTCTCTCCGCTTCTAAAAGTTTTTGACTACATTCTGTTTCGTTGTTGGTTTCCTTAGCGTACACCAGCTCTTTGTAAAATCTTGAAATGAAAAGAAACAGGTTTTTTCACAACTGGCAATTCTAACATTTTTCATCAGTGGTGAGACCAAAATTATTGTATAAATTATTACACGAGCTACATTTGTTTCACAGGAATTTCAATTAAAATCAATTTAAATCCCATTTTTAAGTTTAATTCACCATAAAAATTAAAAAAAAGGAAAGCAAATTCGAGTTTCAATGATTTTTAGCCTATCCGCCTTCCAGGACTGATTACAACAAAAAAAGTCCGATCAAGTACCTTACGTAGTTTAGGACTCCGCAAAGTTTTTAAACTTGGCCAAAAGCTAAAAAACACCTTTTTTATTTCTGAATCGAAAATGAATGTTTGAGTACATCCTACTGAAAACTGAAGTTCTAGCTTCCAAACTCTTTTTTGGGTAGCTTGCAGTGATTTCAGGAAGCTGAATATTTTTTTATTGAAGCAACATTCAGGGCGACCATGTTGAAAAAATAAAAATTGCAAAATACCTACTGCATAGCATTGACAGCCGCGAGCAGACGGATTTTTTAGTCACGTGACCACAGATCGTACAGATTCATCTGTAATATTTTTGCGAATAAACGAACATACTGCTCTGTTCTACTTTAATAGATTATGAGATATCAAAGATCACTATTTTGGGAAATATGTCCATCATTTAACGATACTTTCACCCTTTTTTGTAGCTCTACCGTAAAATCTCAATTAAATAATTAGGTGCAAAGGCACTAAGGAAACGATTAATGCAATATCCTCTTCTGGTCGTTCAATACGGCGAAAGTTGTACCGAAAGATCCTGATTAATTAATTAAATACACGAAAAAGAAACGAGAAATCAACATCTTCTGCCCATTCATAACTACGATAGCTATAAGTATCGAAAAATTTTAATGAATTAATTAGGTTTTCAATGAATAAATGGAAACAGAAGAATAAAAGTGTTGTTAAGTATTAGAATTTTTCAATCTATCGGTTGTCGGATCAGGAAACTCAACATAAAACAAAAAAATATATAAAAAACATAAAACTCTATGGATAAAATCGATTTGATACGTCGAAATAGACCGAGCGAAAAGATCGACATCCGATTGCTCAGATTTTTATGCCGGACGGTCCAGATGTGTACTCCCCTCAATCTGGATGTAATAAACGAACGATTCAGATCGATCCGGACAGTCCTATGTCGATGCCGAACGCCCCTATTGAAAAAATACTCAAAAAATCATAAATCGAGAACTACGAAAAATCGCAAAACCTACATGGGGTATTTTTGAATAGCCACAGGTCTGAGGAATCTAAAAATAATTTATTGACATCAATCGCTTGGACACCCTGTATTAATGATGAGAATTTCAGACGGGAGTTATTCATGGTACCACCCTTGGCATCCAAAAATATATTCAACCCGGAGGTGTCATAGTGAATACTGCTTCAATCACTGGCACACGTGTCTATCCATCTATGCCCATTTATGGTGCAATAAAAAGTGGTGTAGTGAGTCTTACCATGGCATTGGGCGATGAGGTACATTACCAAAGGACTAAAGTGAGGGTGATTGCTATAGCACCTGGCTTCACAACTACCAGTTTATGTCAGAACTTGTCTTTGAAGGGATTGTCTTTAGATGATGGCTTTGGTCAAGTTCTAGAAGATGAGACCGCTTATTACTTAGAACAGCCGTGAGTATTTCTTTTTTCATTTACAATTGAACTCATACCATAAGATACCTAACAAAAATTTAAATACATACTTTAATTCACTTCATAAACCGGGCGGCCTATCACTGACGAGATGGTCGTTTTGAGGGTATAAATAATGATATTTTGACAATCTTCTTTCGTGGTGATCGTAGGGTAATTGAAAGAACAATTTAAAATTATAATCATATATACAGGGTGTTCCAATGCAAAGATACAGACCAAAGTTACACTTTTTAAATGTGACATCCTGTATTTTACCTCAAAAAAGGAAAGGAAAGCTCAAATTATGGTGAGCTTCTTCAGATCACTCTGTACATTTGTTGCACCATTTAGGAGATAATCGCGAAAGTTTTAAATATGGAGTCATTTTAAATGGTAATTAATGAAGGAACCATCAGTTACGCAAGCGATACAGACAATGCTATTTTGAGGGGACATTTTAGCTAGTCCCATAAAGAGAAAAAATTTGAACTCTGGACTGTAGAGAGAGATCATAATTAATTCTCAAACATCCACTATGAATAATGGTCAAAAAGTTTCTTATTTTAAATGAGACGCCCGGTATTTCTTCATCTCGTTGAACGCAAAAATTAATTTCAAAACTTTTTTCTTGAGGTTTTCCTATACCTAAACCTGTTTCTCAGCAATTCTGGATTTTCAATTCATTACATATTGAACAGGTATTTGATTAATTAATTCTCTGAGATTCATTCTGCAACTGTCCAATCACTCATTATAGAAACATTTTTATGATTATTACATAAAACTGTTGGTTCAATAGTTTTGAATGAAAATCGAAATTGCTGGGAAAGGTAGGTATAAGAAAACCTTATGAAAAAAGTTTCGAAATTAATTTTTGCGTCCAACGAGATGAAGAAATACCAAGCGTGCCATTTGAAATGACAAAGTTTTTTACCATAATTCGTAGAAGATGTTTGAAAATTAATTATGATCACTCTGTATATTCCAGAGTTCAGTTATTTTTCTCTTTATGGGTCTAGCTAATATGTCCACTCGAAAAAAACATTGTCTGTATCGCTTGCTATTGGTTCCTTATTACTATTTAAAATGACTCCATATTTAAAATTTTCCGCGATTATCTCGTAAATGGTGCAACAAATGTACAGAGTGATCTGAAAGAACTCACCATAATTAGACCTTGCCTTTCCTTTTTTGAGGTCATATACAGTGTGTCACATTTAAAAAAGTGTAACTTCGGTCTGTATCTTTGTATGAGAACACCCTGTATAAATGTACATAATTTTAAATTATGCTTTTAATCACCCCGCACTCACCACAAAAAAGTTCAAAATATCATCATTTACATCCTCAAAATGACCATCGTTTCAGTGGTGGGCACCCGGTATAATGTAATTTCGCCACTTCAATAATAGTTAAATAATCGTTTTTCATCAAATTTTGTTTGTAATTTTTCAGAGCTGATCTTGTTGGTGAAAATATCATAAAGATCATAAAGGAAAAACCATCAGGAACTGTTTGGATATCAGAAGACTCAAAAGACATATTCGAGTACATCCCTTCGAGACCAACATACAGACCTACATGAAAATATGGCAAAATCATCGTGATAAGACACAATAAACAGTTTCAATAAAGAATGAATATTATTCGTATTTGGATGGTGATCGAAAACATTATTATATTATGTACCGCGTTTGTTGCGAATAAACCCCAATAAGCCATGCACACACATTAATTTAACAACTATTTTTGGGTTACAAACGACTTATGATGAAAGCTGAACTACACAGTTCATGGCTTCTCGCATGAACGTTCATCTAAACACAAATACACAATGATTTTGAACATTTCATTAGACTATTATTTATAATAAAGAAGGAGAAGTTTACCTTGATCCCAGTGATGGCTCGTGACTTGTTAAGAGAGTAGTGCTGCACTGCTGCAGAGCATTCATAACGCGCTTCATTTTCTTCAATATTTATATTTACCGCTATGGTCTGTGTATCGATAACTTGCGGTTTTCAATATTTCAGGTAACGAACTTCGTATATACAGACGGCTTGCCACTTGTCAGTCTTGTCAACAATGTTACGAAAACTGACAGATGTTTCGAGGTAAAATGGTAGTAAAAAACGCATATATAGTCGGCCCCGTGGTGCAGCGGTAGCACATTGGCCTGGGATGCCAGGGGTCCCGGGTTCGAATCCCGGCAAGGACATGGATGTTTGTGTGCGTCTCGAGTAAGGTTTCCTAAATAAACTAACCATGATCTGGGTACATGCCTTGGGGGCGAGCCCATTAAAGAGAAAAAAAACGCATATAGATTATACAGGTTCGGAAATTAACATCGGAAACATACGATATTCAATGCATTAGAGAGAGTATTTTGCCTTCAAGTTGAACAGTGACATACTCGACAGATTTCCTGCCCGAATAGTCGCTCGTAAATCTTTCAAGTATACCATTGTTCAACTGTAGAGCATTTTCTCTCTGATGCATTGAATTTCCGATGTGAATTCACAAACCTGCGTACTTCCCAATGATTTAGGATAGATCCTATTCTGTACTATCAGCAAGAATTTCTAAATTCTGACTACAGCTAGTTTGTGAAAAGAGATTATGCCATTTTCGATAGAAGAAATAATAAATCATTATTTTTTATAATATGTTCGAACCTCAAAGTAAAAAGTGAACCTAGAGATGCCTTCACGCATTTGTTGACGCAGCCTAGAAGAATCTGTTTATTTCGTATGGGGATAATTGGTCTGATACTAACGGCTAGCCTCTCTTACAGACAATTCTGTAAGTTTGGCAACATCGTCTGTTAGTGTTTAGTTTTTCGATACGTCGTATTTACATTTTCATTTCGATTTGACGTTCATAAACTGAATTTTTTTACTTATTTGGTGGCAGTATTCTTGCTTAAGACTATTCCGGTAATTATAGTTGTTGCAAAATTACGAAAATGTTGTATTAAATTCTCTAATTGTAGAAATGAAAATCTAACTTATTGTTTACTTCATCCCAGTGCGGCAGTGAAATGCTTTTCATCTCACTCTAATGCTTAGTTGATTACAATAGGCGAATTTTGGCGAGCTGGGGTTACAGCTTACGCCTTACCATAGTTACATATTGAGCTTTCGCGGTATAAGAACAAATCGCAATTATCAAAAAAGTTTATCATTACAAATTGTACATTTCATTCCTTGATCAACTATCAAAAATATATCTTATCAATATATTACAAACTAATATTATGTTTTGATTCAAAGACAATCACTCAAATGAACATCATCAGTCCATAAACATTATATATAAAAGAATTATAAAAAACTTGTATAGATAATAATATATACGTAATTTGAGCAATAATATTCAATAAATTCTACAAGGAAAAACTATCGTAAATACATTTTATTGCACTTACTGTTAGTAGTAATAACAAAGTTTGGTTCGTTTATTATTCGAAATTACTAACTGGGGGTTCTGAAGATCTCAAACTTCAACTTTAGAATGAATAACAAGCACAAAAAATATTTTTCAAGTCAAACTTTCCTTCAGTTATTTTATTGTAAAATTAAAATGGCGGAAAAGGTCGCAATAGTCCTTATTGTTCATTGAAAGGAGGATTAAAAATGATCAACTTTGACGGCAACACTGTTTGCTGCATGGTTACTCGGAAGAAGTATATTATCCCAGTCAGTGCACATGTCCTGTTCAGAATCTGTGGCCTTAAGGCTGATGCCCAGGCTGGGAAGAGTGTTTGCGTAGTGGGGAATATTGAGAATCACAGGCTTCAAGAATTCGGTACCTGTAATTTCATCATATTAGAGCATAACGTTAGTGCTAGGTGCTGGTTAAAAGAGTGGCACAAGATTCATATGTAAATACATATAAACATTTTAGACCACTAGTATTTTAAAGGGTCGTTCGAAATCAAAGGCATTATGGAGTTTTCCAAGTTTTTAGTACTTTTGGATATATCTGGCAACACCGCAGTTCTCATCCAAGAAACTAAATGTTCAATTGATTCATACTTCCAGTTCTCCGTAGACTGGGGTACGATCACCATATATAGTCCGTTCACGAAAGTTTGAGCCCTCGGTTGGCCATGGAAATTTGACATATTCCACTGTGTATATTAAAATTTTAGGTTATGTTATTTATTTTCTTGTCAGATTGATATGCAATGTTCAATGTTGTCAATATTGCATAGAGTTCTCTGATAACTAGCAAGCTCATCGGACGCGGCCGGGTACATTCGACAAGGTTGACTTTATTTTACGTTATGACAGCAAATACTGCCAACTTCAGATGAATAAACAAACGCCTTCTATGCGTTCAAACTTTCGTGAATGGACTATAAGTGAGTTTATTGATACGATTTTGAAATAAATTTCAATTCGACTGCCACAGAACCATTAAACCATAGAAAAACCATATGTGACACTGAACATTTTGTAACCGTCTCCGGTGGCTGTGGGGACATGGCGTGTGCCTACAAGTTCACACGAAGCTGGAGGCCCGGGTTCGAATCCTGGTGCGGGTATGGATGTTGTGAAATGTCTAGCAAAACACAAACCCAAATTGAAAGCTTGTCTGAATGGCCTAAGTTGCCGTGGACATATAAAGGAATAAAAAAAAAAAAAAAAACATTTTTGTGAATGATGACGTAAAGGACACATAATTCAGAAGCTCATTAGGCGGAAGGCCAATCAGATCACGAGATTTGATCACATGGTTTTATCCGTAGTTGTGTTGTCCCTTGAATGTATTTGGTGGAGATTTTAAACTTTCATATGCTGAGAAATATATTTAAAAAAAGATATTTTTATTGATTAATTAATACTGATATCTTACCTTGTGGTCCACACATGACTAATGGTGACAGCATTGTTTCACCTGAAACGAAGAAGAATTTAAATTAAAATATAATAAAATCCAGCCATTGATTCATGCTGATGAAAAATATACAGCACAATACTAAACATGTAGAAAAATAAAACTAAACACCTACGACAACTACTAAAACAAAGAAAGAAAATACGCCAGGCACTACAGTGAGATCTCATGCATTATGGGGTTAGGGAACATAAACAATTTATAGTAATTTCAAAAAAGTGTTGAAATTAGACTATGTTAATCACCAATGTGTTGATTTATAGTTGTAAATAAATAAACAAACAGAAAAATATATTGATCGATTAAAATCAACTATTATAAAACCTATACTTCGGAGATATTCTCGTCATCGTTCATGTTCAATGAACATGCAAGGTGGAAAATCATCCAGAGAATCTATAGATAGCTATTTCGGCCTATCAGGGCTTATCAGTATGAAGAATAGCTCTGAATGATAGAGGCTTTTTAGGAACCTATACTTAAATCTGGCGCTCCGTTTTGGTTATTAACCGGAACAAAACGACATCTCTGATGAACCTTACAAATAACCTACTCCTACTGCATAAACGAAGCAGCGTAATCATTAAAACTGAGGCAATACGTCTATGGAAGCATTCAACCTTCAGTTGAGAATGGGGGTACGTTATTTGTAATTTGTTAATACCCTATTATACAGAGCTATTCTCCATACTGATGAGCCTCGTTAGGGGGAAATAGCTATTTGTGGATGTTCTGCACCTTGGTTTGTTGTTTTTTTTACGAGGACTAGATTAGGTTCGATGTATGAGTTTTAAATTGGTTGGTTTAAATCGATCAATATTATTTTGTTTACATTGTTAACATTCTAACTTGCGTTACTAAAAGCATTAACCTCAGAGTAAGAAATAAACATAGAGACTCCCCTACACGTGAATAGTACTGCATTGTAATCAACCATGCATTAGAGTGGGATGGAAAGCATTTCACTGCCGCACTGGGGTGAAGTAAACAATAGGTTATATTTGCATTTCTCCAATTCCTGAATATAATAAAACATTTTCGTAATCTTGCCCACGGCCTTCTAAACCTCCGGGCCCGGCTGTAGCCAAGAGCGGCAACGCTGGAGAGAGGTATACCCTCCCGACATATTACAAGCAAAGCCTTCGAAAGTAGTCTCTATGGACAGTTGTGTTACAGGCGCAAGCGTGAGCGCTAGTTAATATCTAGTGGTAAATTATTGAGGTTTTAGTGTTGATTGTGGTCTTAAATGTTAAATATAAGTTAATAACAGTTAACTATTGTAATTGTACGTGTGCTGTGAGCAGTGAAAGTGTTTGTGATATTGGTGTTAATGAATTTCCTTGGGATAACTACTTTCGTCTTTTTGTAAGTGTTCTAACCTATAAATCAAACTCATCTGCTTCGATAAATGGTACAAACGTTTTTTATTTCATCGTGTAGAAGTAATATCCTTAGATTATAGAGTATATACTATATAATCTTTGGTAATATCCGTCTAAAAAATTAGGATATTTCAATTGTTTCAGTTTGCCGAAATATGAACGTAAGCTATTTATAGATATGGTCCATACCGC
This sequence comes from Propylea japonica, assembly GCA_013421045.1. NCBI lineage: Eukaryota > Metazoa > Arthropoda > Insecta > Coleoptera > Coccinellidae > Propylea > Propylea japonica. Next base: position 10,516,978 of record CM024248.1, on the reverse strand, counting down.
GAAATTTTATTCCAACAAAAGTTTTGTTTGTGAAAAACATTTCGATTTCAACGATATCTTTAAGTTCGATAAACATTCACAAGTAGATGGGACAATTGAATTATACTTTCTTTGAGATAGAAACTTTGAGAGAACTGACCCATTTAATTCTATTATCGTTCATACCTATGTGCTCTATTTCAAAATATATTTTGAACTAAGTATACCGTTACTTTTTTTGAAGAGTTTCGGAAAAAATCAATTTTATGTTAACTGATTATTCATAGCATTGAATTGGACTTTTATCACCTATTCAAAATTCGCAGAAAATTGTAGGAACTTGTGGTTTGAATTCGAAGTTCATTCTAAATTCGCTTAGTTCCATTTTTTCCAATCTTTCTCAATAATTACGTGAAGAATACGAATAATGACAATCACATAGAAGTGGTAGGAATGATTTTATTGGAGTTAATTCTATTTTGAAAGTAATATGAGTTCAAGTTTTCTGGCGAGAGACACCTTCCCGTGTATTTTGCTGGGCAATAAATGGATTCAACCATCAAACAATTCGCTTTAGTTTCAATTTTTTTCATTTATATACAATTAATTGACTGAACAGAGCATACTTCCACCCTTTTTTCAAATATTCGTCGGAAAACATACTAAACAACATCTGGAAATAAAATTGAACGTTCGAAATATCGTATCTCTCGTGCGAGAGGTATACCTCCCAAAGATCGTCTTTTGCGGCGTTGCCGCTTGAGGCGCCCGGCCATGTCTTTAGAAGGCCGTGTCTTGCCTTAGCTATAATTACCGGAATAGCCTTAAGCAACAATAAATTGCCACTAAATCAGTGAAATAATTAAGTTTATGAAAGTCAATTCGAAATGAAAATGTAAACACATCGCATCCAGAAACTAAACACTAACATACGATGTTGCCAAACTGACAAAATTGTCTGCAACAGAAGCAAGCCGTTACTATCAGAGTAGGGGAGCGGTAGGCCAATAATTATACCAACACAAAATAAACATACGGCACTAGTTTGCAAAACCAGGTTCTTGTTCGCGTGCATAAACAGATTCTACTTAGCTGCATAACAAATGCAGTCTGCTTTTACTCTGAAGCATTAGCCCTTATTTTGTTATGACCGATTTGTTATATCGATACAAAGTTGGTGTTGAAATGAGGCAAGTCATTGAGTGATTTTGAATAAACTGAGAACTGACTTCATCGAGTAGTTATCTTTACCATAACATTATTTTGTTAGTTTAACCGGTTCGATAGGTGTTAGGTTTTGAAGCATTGTAGAAATGCGCAATTGAATATCTCAGAACTGAAGAACCTATAATTATTTATGTTTAAGGATATTTCTCTCAATTCATTTCATTTTTCTTTCATATTTTTCGAATCCGCATAGTTTGAAAACCGAACGATTTAAAAAAATTCTGCAATAGAGGTACTAATGTGAAATTTTTACAGTTGAGACTACGAACCGAATATAAAGTGTGTTTGGTCATGACTTAGCGATTATTTAAGGAAATCAAATATACCTTATTTTATCGACAAAAACACCCACATTGGGGAGTTTACCCCCTTAGTTTTGGAGTAGCCCCCATTTTAAATTTACATTTTCATTTTAGTTGACTCTTCCAAATAATATCGAATTCTTTGGACATAAAGGTCCTACAGATGTTAAAAAATTTTTTTTTGAAAGATGATACTACCACCTTTCTTTGAAGTGGAAAAATATGAAAACATTCAACTCAGAAATGCCATGAAAAAATCACTGATGATGTACTGATTTTCTCAGTAAATCCGCAGTAGCACAAAAAATAGCGCATTGGAGTATAATTTTTTTTCAATGATTTAACACGCAAGGATATTAGCTACAAAACAACAACTACATCATTTCTCTGAGTTACATAATTCGAGAGTTATTGTTATGGCATTTTCAAGTTAAATGTTTTCATATTGTTCTACTCTAATGGAAGGTTGTAGTATCATCATTCAAAAAACATTTTTTTCACATCTGTAGGACCTTTATGACCAAGAAATCGATATTATTTGGAAGGGTCAACGAAAATAAAAAGTAAATTTAAAATGGAGGCTATACTCCAAAACTAAGGGGGTAAACTTCCTAATGTGGGTGTTTTTGTCGATAATATTAGATATATTTGATGCCCTTAAATTATCGCTAAGTCATTACCAGATATACTGTATATTGATATTATTGTACCTATTTCCTATCGATGTTATCGAAGGAACGGTAATTTCAACTATTTTTCGAGGTCTTCACGAATTTGTGTTTTTTCTACGATAAAGATTTTTCAGTTTTTATTTCAATGAGCGTTAAAGGTCCTCATTGTATATAATATCACATTCTGAACTCCAAAAAAAATCCATACATAAAATAAACTTCATCAAACGAACGAGAAGAATGAACAAAATTAGTAACATTTCCGACAAGTCGAAACAAAAACACACACTATCAACACGTTGAATAAAACCTTTACCGTTATCCAAATCCAATGGAGGTATGTTATCGCAGAGTCTAGGATCCGAAACAACAAAGTAGATCTCTTTCTTCTCGCCTTTAGCAATCGCACCTTCGGGAACTTCTAATATAACTCCCCAATATTCGTTTACCAACGTTCCTCCTCTATGGTCCATTTTAGCACTAGATATGTCCCTTTTGCTTGGTCGACTGAAGTCAGGGTTTCTATTAAGATCATCCCTCAATCTTGAGTCTTCCTTGATAGCAGGTCGAGGGGAGCTTAGTTTTTTGTTTACACTTGGTGGTGTTGATTCTTTGTTTCTGCTTCTGAACGACAGTTTCCTTAAGAGTTTTGGTCCAAAGCTTTCCGACTTTGGTTGTTTAAACGATTGTGCTTTGGTTAGTTTAGGCGTTACTTTTGGTGAGTTTGTTAGTCTTTGTGCGATATTAGGCTGTGATCCGGACAAGGATGAGTCTTCCATTATCCTTAAAAATGATAAAAATTGTGTTAATTGGTTTGTCATTATCTGGGTGCTTTCTTCTAAGGTTCATTCTTTATCTGTTTGATTTTGATTATCAGCTGTCAATTAGAAGCCGAATAATTTACTGATTTTGTTTTCCATAACTAGTGCGAAGCTGCCGTCAATCCTTTGAACAGAAACTTTGTTTTCTTACATGTCACACATCAACATGTTTATGAGTAGTTAGTGAGTTAGTTTAACAAGGGGTTACAGTTCACTGCGACCTCAAGGTTTATTGTCCCCCCTTACAGAGCTGTTCGGGCCACACCCTTCACAGCTCGCCTTCCAGTTACAGAGATCTAATGAAATCTATTATCTGTGAAGGCTTCAACGAGGCTGATTTCTCACTCTTACAAGTTTCTCGCCCAAGGCATTCTCTCCTTAGGCTCGCAATGCCAAAGCATTCTTTGACTAGGTGAATAGGTTTTCTTCCTCTTCCCCACAGAACCTACACTCGTCAGTGTCCGATAATCCCATCCTCAACAGGTGCTTCCTGAGATGACAGTGTCAGGTTTATGAGTAACAAAGAGAATAAAAATTCATAAACACCTACAATTGGACACTCAACCTTCTAATGAATATCCGAATCACACCTTTATCGAATGCTGCAATTTCAATATGGAGAATTCCTGAGACTCACCACCAAGTGCTTAATCGAACACCATTTTGTTTATGATCTCCGATGATATCTTTATCCCACAAGAAGGAAATACATATATTTAAATTCCGAAGAAAATTAGATATGAGCTTGTCCGAATGAAAAACTGACAGCTGCATTCCCTTCAAGTGTGTGGAACTTCACGCAAACACTGGAGAATGAACATGTTTCATTTCATTCTGATAGTACCTCATATCGACAGTTCTTTCTGTTCGAAACAGAGTCTCATTATATAATTAAAATAAAACACAATTAAGTGAAGAAATTAAACCTGAGAAAAAGCACCTGGATTAGTTTATTAGTTTCATCAGTCTGTTCACCCTGAAGGATTTAAGCAAATTTCCCCATGCATATTCAATAAATAATAATTAATAATCAATAAGTACATAATAAAACGAGAATCCATCGCATCAAGCAAAAGCGAAACATTTACGTATATCTGTCGAGTATACCATTGGGTACGTTCAGAAGCACTCAACTGTTGGCATAAAGCAAAAATCAGCTGAGTAGAGTTGAGTTTCAGCGGATGAAAATCTTCTGAACGCTTCGCTGAGTGATTTACAAATCTGACATATCATGATACATAACCTTATTTTTTAATTCAACAACAAGTTGTTGGTTTTCTTCTGACAGACCTAAATTGTAGCCAGACAATCCTTTGTTGATAAACATTTTCGAAATACGCCAGTAAGCAAAATACTCCTTAATAAACTTCAACTAAAAACCCTAAACATGAACAAATCACAAAATAATAGGTAAATGCGCATGTCTCAGCGGTCAGATGAGTTATAAAGCGTAAATTTTTACCGCTGCCATAAATCGACATCTGCTGAGAAACATCGCTGACTAAGCAATTTTACTGAACGCTATCGCTTCTCAACTTACTCAACTGTTGCCAACAGTTGAGTGCTTCTGAACGTGCCCAATGTCTAACTGCGCGTCGAAACTCCTCTCTCTCTCTCTAATGCATTGAATATCGTATGTTTCCGATGTTAATTTACGAACTTGTATATCGCTGTTTCATTAAAATATGCAGCGCGGAGGATTATTTCAGAATTTTCAGATTTTGACATAAAATATGCTCACCGATGAAATCGATCCAAATTATTCACATAATCTATTACGACGCCGACGGGTTAGAAGAGTAAAACGCTATTCTTGGCGACTGTCAAGTAAGGACTGAAACTTTATTCACTTGTACAACGGTACATCAAACATACAGTCAGCGCCATCTATGGATGGGCTACGAAAGATACATATTTCAACTCTAAAACAAAAGAATCTGTTCGAAATTATCACCATTTGTTCGTGCACAAAAACTTGCCAGGCGTAAAAATGATTTATTGCATGTATTATTTACTATTTCAGTTTGAAAGCGAATCTTTTCTCAAGTACTTTCAATATCAACTAATCACCATTTGAATAAATATGCGGCATTATTCAGGTATTATTGCGATTTCAAATGACCGGAACGAATCATTATATCCATTTTAACAGTAATGTATGTTTGTATTACTGTGAATCACCGAAATCAGATTTGAGCCCATAACCTAACGGTCTTTTTTTATCAGAAGAAATTTATAATTTAATAAGGACGATTCACGAAAGATTGAGCGGGTTGAGCCATCGGTTGGCCATGGAAATTTGGCATATTCCACTGTGTATATTAAAATTTCAGATGTCAACTGTTGTCAATATAACATAGAGTTTTCTGATAACTCTTAAGCTCGTCGAACGAGACGGGTACATTTGGCAACGTTGAATTTGTTCATCGTTATGACAGCAAATACTCACCAATCTCATATAAACGCCTACTTTGCGCTCAATAATATGTGAACGGAGTATAATTTCACTAAAAAATCATTCATATTTAATTATAAAATTCTTCTGAGAAAGAAGACCCATAGGTTATGGGCTCAAATCTGATTTCAGTGATTCTCCCGTAATACAAATATACGTTACTGTTAAGATACAATAATGCCGCATATTTATTCAAATGGTGAATTAGTTTATATTGAAAATACTTAAGAAAAGATTCGCTTTCAAACTGAAATAGTAAATGATACATGAAATAATTCATTTTTACGCTGGCAAGTTTTGGGCACGAAACAAATGGTGATAATTTCGAACAGATTCTGTTGTTATAGTTTGAATTATGTATATCAAAATTTTAGGTTATGTTGTTCATTTTCTTGTCAGATTGAAACGCAATGTTCTCTGATAACTAGCAAGCTCGTCGGACGAGGCCGTGCGCAAGGTTGACTTTTTTTACGTTATGACTGCAAATACTTCCAACTTCAGATAAATAAACAAACGCCTACTATGCGCTCAAACTTCGTGAACGGACCATACTTATTTTCATAAGTTTCTATCACTTGTCAAAGATGAAGACCCAACTAAAACATCCTGTAATATAGACACAAACCAGAAACATACAAAAAAATGGCGTGAAAAATAGAGAAAATAGATCATTACCGTAGATTGTGATGGACAGGTTTCCGGTACAGCTCGAAAGCAGAACCTCTCTGTTCCCGGAGCCCTGCAGGTCAACGATGGGCCTGTCCATCGGCCTGTTCGATGGGCTCTTCTCCATAGAGCTGATGGGAATTTTCCATCGCAGAGATCGGCTGAATTTCGCTTCTTGAAGCGTAAGATATGCCTGGATGTCTTCTGGTGTCGTATGGCGGCGTCATATCGTAATGACCGTGAGAGGAGCTGTATTATTACCTTCTGCAGGTGGTCCTTGCCAAGAATTGTTATTGGAGTGGAGTTAGATGATACGTTGTAATAGTAGTTGTGACCTGGTGGAAGGCTCTGACCTCGGTCCTGAAATGGAAAGGTTATGTAGGCAAATTGAGACAAAACAAATTATTATGAATATTTTCGCAAGTTGTTATCATTACACTATAGTTCGTTCACGAAAGGTGGAGCCGTCGGTTGGCCATGACAATTTGGCATATTCCAATGTGTATAGTCCGTTCACGAAAGGTTGAGCACATAGTAGGCGTTTCTTTATTTATCTGAAGTTGGCAGTATTTACTGTCATAAAGTAAAATGAAGTCGACGTTGCCGAATGTACCGGCCTCGTCCGACGAGCTTGGGAGTTATCAGAGAACTCTATGCAATATTGACAACATTGCGTATCAATCTGACAAGAAAATAAAGAACATAAACATACACACAGTGGAATATGCCAAATTTCCATGGCCAACCGACGGCTCAACCTTTCGTGAACGGACTATATATTAAAATTTTAGTAAATGTTGTTTATTTTCTTGTCAATTGATACGCAATGTTGTCAATATAACATAGAGTTCTCTGATAACACGGAAGCTAGTCGGACGAGGCCGGGTACATTCGGCAACGTTGACTTTATTTTACGTTATGACAGCAAATACTGCCAACTTCAGATAAATAAACAAACGCCAACTATGCGCTCAAACTTTCGTGAACGGACTATATAAATATGAAATCTCTGAAGCCTGATTTACATTGGTGAGTGAATAGTTGAGTTCGGTGGTAGAGTACTTACTATTTCCCTACTAGCATAACGTAAACATTTTGTGCTCTGTGAGAGTAGTGTACTATAGATAGTACACGGAAGAGTGAAGTGAATAGCACGTGTGGAATAATATACTCTTTCAACCCATCCCACACTTCCACAATACACATGTGAACAGGCACTTGCCCGGTTTTAGTAGAGGAGTGAGTCTTCCTAGTATAACCTTTTGTGACCGGCCATTTTCAGTTCAATTATCTCAAATTACTAGCAAAGTGAATACACTAACTCTACTGCAATGAGCGAATTATTCAGTAAAAGTATGCTAGTCAAATCTACCTGTGAGAGAAGTGTACTAAAGATAGTACACGGAAGAGTAAAGTAAATAGCACGTGTGGAATAATATACTCTTTCACCCATCTCCACTTCCCACAAATAACATGTGAACAGGCACTTGCCCGTTTTAGTAGAGGAGTGAGTCTTCCTAGTATACCTTTTGTGATCCGGCCAATTTTTAGTTCAATCTATCCTCTCAAATTACTAGCAAAGTGAATACACTAACTCTACTGCCATGAGCGAAATATTTCAGTAAAAAGTATGCTAGTCAAATCTACCATTCACTTTACCAATGTGAAC
>CM024248.1:10420451-10509088 GCA_013421045.1 Propylea japonica | reverse complement strand
GCGACCATGTAGATGTTTTGTTGTCTTCATGTCATGAAAACCAGGAGATCGTCAACGCCGTTGATAAAGACGGCAACCTCCTCAGTAGCCTTGGCCGTTACTCCTTGGGTATCCAGGTCTGGTCTCCCCATTTGAATTGTTCTGAGGCAACCAGCTTCGAGTATCATACTGTGTTCAGATGTTTCTGCTTCTGATCCCACAGACCCTGAAAATCTCATCTGTCGGTACAAAAGATAATTGAACTGACAATGCCCCGTTCTTGGAATGGAGCGCGGGGGTGGGCCTGAGGTGGTCGAGGATTCTCACTGAGAGACCGTCCTCGCGACCTGAGGTCAATAGACTTCTGTTGCTGTAGAGGAAACAACTCGGTCTGGTGACTGGGCATTGACTGGTCACCTGTTTAACAAACATTTGAAGAGAATGGGATTGACGAGCTGCTCCCTATGCCGGTGGTGCAGAGAATAATAATGAAACGGTTGAGCATATTTTGTTCAACTGTGGTAACCTAACTGAGTTAAGGTCAACACACCTAGAAATCCAACACCTACTTTTCCTATGGTGAGAGGGACCACTCCTGGCAGACTCGCGACATTTGTGTCTGAGGAGGCCTCAGTTCGGCCGGAAAGGCACCGCGCGAAGAAGAGATCAGCAGTTCCACCATAGCCAGAAGCTCAGGTCGTGGCAACTCCAGGTGTTTTCTGGTATAGGTAGATGAAATCATAAAGATTTTTTAGGTATGAGTGAGTCCAGGAGTGTTTCTCTAGGGGTTGTTTGATCATTCAACTCACATTGCTGGACCGCTGTCTTATATTGGTCTTCTCCAAGCCTGCAGAAATGCTCAGGTCCTGCAGGTGTTAACCTTGATGCTCTTTTTGCAAAGTTCACTGACTTCTCTCATTTCTTCAACACCACAATACACAATACAAGGCACTTTCAGGTCAGCAGAGACAATGTTTATAAAGCACCCAATCTGGCTACCAGAACTATTTTCGCATAATTAATGAAACCTTGTACATTTGACCCTTATTCATAATTAAACTATATCTCACTTCATCGCAGAAGAATAGAAGATATAAAAACAATTGAATAATATACTCCGTTCGCATATTATTCAGCACAAATTTGGCATATTTCACTGTGTATATTAAAATTTCAGGTTATGTTAATTTCTTGTCCGATTGATAAGCAATGTTGTCAGTATCATGAAAAGTTTCATAAATCGCGGATTCCTCACAATGTCAATTTAAAGAGTTCTGTGATCTCGAAAGCTCGTCGGACGAAGCCGGGTACATTCAGCAACGTTGACATTATTTTACGTTATGACAGTAAATACCTACTGCCAACCTCAGATGAATAAACAAAGGCCTACTTTATGCTCAATAACATGCGAACGGAGTATTGTTCAGAAAAGTTTCAAAGAAGCCCTCACGTGTCAAAAGCTTTTATGAGCTTGTTGATATTGGAAAGATGCTACTCCAATTTGAATACCCTGAGACCTATTACTTTCATTATTTTCATTTATGAACCATCGGAATTTCTCCTTTTTATAACCCAAGATTCGACCATGTCCAAGATATTCTAACACCTAACCTACCTCGAATCTGATGATGATGACTCACCACTGGGCATTCTGACACAATATACATGGCTGAATAATATATTATAAGTCGTACTTACGTGGAGACACGAATTTGTCCGGAAAATCCTTCAGCAGTTTTTCCCTCGCCACGTCGGCGATTGGTCCAAACATGATTACAGGTCTCGTGAAACCGGGGTGTTTCAAAAGCACCCTTTCGTAGGCAGGAAACTTGGAAACCGTATCCGAAAATAGTATATCGTCCCAATGTTCTTTCCCAAGACTTTTCGAACGTCTATTTGAACTTCTTCTCCTCTTGAAAAAGCTGCCCCTTGACTCGTTCGTGGACATTTCCTTCTTGGTGGCATTGAATTGCGCTGTTGCCAATTCTTCGGCTCTTGACTTATTTGGTATTATGCCTTTTTGTACTTCCTGATTGTTTCTCCCTAAATAATGATTATAGAAATTGGAATCATATCATAAAGAGTCCTCTACTGAGCTCGAGATAATACAGGGTGACAATTAAAAAACTTGCCAGGATAATTAAGTCGCAAAAGATGTTTTCAGAGAAATTGCTTGAACAGGTCAATTTTTATTCGAATAGGGACATAATTATTTCGAGCAGAATTGTAAGCCGAAATCTTTTCAACCCTAGGTGTAGGGCTATAAACTCTAAATTCTCAATAAGGAATAGGGGGTGAGCTATCTATACCTATTGAAAGATCACTTATCCCATTACCTGAATACTATGGTTCGTAAATTTTTATTGTATCCTTGAAGTATTTATTGGAGCCAAAATCTCCTGAATCTTAGGTGTAGGGGTTGTCACCACTAAATTCTTGGTAGGGAATAGAGAGTAAGCTATACCTCAATTGGAAGACAATATTAAGAATTTAGGGGTAATAACCCCTACACGTAAGTTCTCGAAAAACATCCTTGTCGAGAAATAATTGGCCTAGCAAGTTTTCGAATTGTCAGCCCCTGTAACTACTTCAAGGGCAAAAAAAAATTTGCAAACCAAATATTCATGTAAAGGGGCAAGTGATCTTTCAATTGAGGTATAGCTCACCCCTTATTCCCTATTAAGAAATTAGGGGTGATAGCTCCTATACCAAGGGTTGAGGAGTTTCGACTCACAATTCTGCTAAAAATATGTCCCCTACGAATAGAAATAGACATACTCCGGCATTTTCTCCGAAATCATCCTTGTGACGACATAATTGGTTACCCTGTATAAAGGTCATTGAAAAGGTGTTTTAAAGTTTATGAAGGGTGCGGTTAAGAAAATATAGATGGCGCACTCAATTCGCCTGAGTCATTTGACATTTAAGAAGTGTAATGCATGACATTTATGTAATAAAAATGGTTTCGTACATGATATAACAAACGCGTTAAAATGATCAAATTATTGAAGTATATTATGAAAATTTGCGTTCTGTTAAAAGTCTTTTCAGAAAATCACGTGAATTTAAAAACACTATTGGTTGAATTTTAAATGAATTCCAAGAGACCGGTGAAAAATACAATTGTAGCAGCTTTTCACAAGAAAATATTGATTTGGTTCGTGAAAGTGTTGCTGAAGAACCTGAAATGTCCATAAGACGACGATCACAATAAGTTGGACTTTTTCCTAATCATAGATTCAGCTCTGAAGGTTCAAATAAACACAAGAATCAGCTGATTTTTCTCCAGAAAAGGTAATATCAATTGGCCACCAAGATTATGTGATTTGACACCGTTGGGCTATTTTCTTTGGGGATTTTAACAAAAGAGTGAACGTCTGTAGAGCTGCAAGAGGAGGCCTTTGTGAAATATTTATTTTTCTCTTCAGCGTAAGAAATGAACATAAAGAAGCCCCTACAAGTGAATAATACTGCATTGTAATCAACCAAGCATTAAAGTGAGATGGATAGCATTTCAATGCCGCACTGGGGTGAAGTAAACAATTGGTTATATTCTCTTTTCTCCAATTCCTGAATTTAATACAACATTTTCGTATTTTGCCATAGCTATAATTACCGTAATACTCTCAAGCAATAAAAGGCCGCCAAATCAGTAAAATAATTCAGTTTATGAACGTCAAATCGAAATGAAAATGTAAACACATCGCATCAAGAAACTAAACACTAACCGACGGTTTGCCAAACTGACAGAATTGTCTGTAACAGACGCAAGCCATTACCTAGTATTAATTATCCTAATACGGAATGAACATACGGCACGAGTTCGCGACGCCGGAATATTGTTCGCGCGTATAAACAGATTTTACTTGGCTCCATAAAAAATGCGTGAAGGCAACTCTAGGTTTACTTTTAACTGAATTATTTTCGTACATGAATGTCATAACTGAAACTTCAATTACCAATAAAAATTTTTGGAAATGAAGGCAAATTATGTGATTTATTCATTATTCAACAAATTCGAAACGCCCTTTACTATATTCCCAGAAATTAACTATTCATACACTTACCTATTTTGTAGACTTGCCAACATCCTACCACTCCGTTGTATAAAGTATCTATCACATGGAATATATCCCCGCTCCTGAAGGACATTTCACCTTTCGCAGGATCATCGTAATGATAATGCGTCTTTATATAAAAACTGTCGCCTCTTTGAGATGCCACAATACTATCATATTCTTCTTTACAAAATTGCACTATTAATTCTATCCTATCTTGAAGACTTAGGAGGAACAGCACAGCTCTTCCCTTGTCACTCCTGTCATGTCCATGTCATTTACCTGAAGACAAGTAAAATGTCAAATTTAAGTGTGGAAGGAACTATGGAGGTTCTCCAAAAGAGGTGTTATTTTGAATAGCCCGCTATTTCGGTAGATGTCACGTTTGAAGCTGTCATTTTTGACATTTGACAAGAAGAAACTACGCCATTAATAAAAATGGAACGATACACGCATCAAGAACGCATTGAAATTATTAAAATTCACTATAAAAATGGTGAAATTTGGCAGAGACGGTTCGTAAAACTCGAACATTTTTGGGTCGTCGTGAAGCACCTTGTCGGACCGCAATAAAGAAATTGGTGGAAAAATTCCAGTTGTTGGGACAAGTTAGTGATGTGAAGAATAAACTCGTGCACGCCGCTCAAGAACAGCCGGGAATATTGCTGCTGTAACCGAAAGTGTTGAACAAAACCCAGGTTTGTCCATTCTTCGTCGTTCTTTGGAATTAGGCATTCCACAAACGTCATTACACATATTGTGCATAAAGATTTGCGTCTTAAGGCTTATAAAGTTCCGTTAACACAAGAACTCAGCCGGCCGATCATCAACAACGTTGTGTATTTGCTGATTGGGTCGTTGAAATGCATGAAAATGATCCGGAATTACATCGAAAAATCATCTTGAGTGACGAGGCCCATTTCCACCCCGGTGGCTTCGCCAACAAGCAAAATTGTCGGATCTGGGGCTAGGAAAATCCAAGAGTTATTGTTGAAAAGCCTCTCTATCCTCAACGTGTAACTGTTTAGTGCGGTTTATGGTCAGGCGGAGTCATTGGACCTTACTTTTTCGAAAATGGGGCTGGAGCAACAGTTACGTTGAATGCATTGCGCTATAGACCAGTGATTTATGATTTTTTATGGCCGAAATTGGATAGTATTGGTCTGGACAACGTTTACTTTCAACAAGACGTCGCTACGTTCCACACAAGTGTTATCTCTCGAAGAGGTGATCACAATTGGTCACTGAGATCTTGTAATTCAACACCTTGCGACTTCTTCCTTTGGGGCAACGTGAAAGAGAAGGTCTTCGCCAATAGCCCAGCGTCGATTCAAGACCTCAAAGATGGAATTCGTGAGGCTATCGAGGACATAGGGTAGCCACTTTGCGATTTGGTTATGTAAAATTTCATTGAAAGAATATGGTCCTGCAAGCGTGGTCGTGGTGGTCATTTCCCTGATGTATTTTCCACTATTGACGGCATAGCTTCTTCTTTCCGATCATTTATATTGAAAAATGGCATTTTTCTTTGAATATCAAAATAACACCTCCTATTGGAATACCCTTTATACCAAGTTCATATTACTTGTTTGGAGTAATACTGATTTCTTTCATCAAGATTTCATCAGGAAAACAGGTGCAGCCATTCATGACCCTGTATATGAATACTTGTAATAATAGTATAATTCCGGGTTAGTCATTATAACGAAATGTTACCTTCAGAATTTTATCACCCGGCTGCAAGCCTTGAAGAGATGCAGGACTTCCAGGCTGCACAGCAGTCACAAATATACCTACAGCATTGCCACCTGTCAATCTTATTCCTACTGAACCTTCTTTATGGAATGTGATGAACCTTGCATCTGGACTGAAATTAAATACAAATTGAAATTTGGAACATTCTATTTCAACATAAATAACAAACATAATATCTAAATTGAAATTTGAAACTAGACAACAGTTTATTTAAATGAATGTACAGTAAAAATTTTTGTGATACAACTCATAAACCAGATAAATAAAGAAACCTTTACTTACATGGGTTGCTTAATTTTTTGAATGATTGGATCACTATCATACATTTGTCTTCTAGGTCCACCATAATAATCTGAAAATAATTATAATTATAGAATAGGTAAATCAATGCATAAAATCAGAATACAGATAGAAACAAATTGAATAATATTAACATAAAACATAATACAGATTGCAAACAGTTCAAAAAAAATCTAAGCAAAGCCCTGAGCAGGAGCTTTTGGGCGCTCATTCATTGGTGCAAAATTTTATATGGGACTCGAGATTGATACCAAATATATAAATGAAAAATCTCAGCACAATCGGAATTGTATTCTGGAAATTATTCAGGAAATGAAATACGTAAAAAATATAAATAAAAAAAATTTGATTATATGGTTCTGATGAGGCGATCCTACTGCATGCAAGTTCAGTATATCAGTTTTCATTCACAACATAAATTTCACTCGAATCGGAAATCCTGTTATGGAATCATAAAGATTCTTCTTTTCAATATTCCAATTGAATTTTCTACGGTTCTGTTGAGACTATGGCCACGAAATTTTGGATGAACATTAAGCATATTGATCTCCATTCACAAAATAAATTTAACTCAAATCGAATATATTTCAAAGAAAATATGAAATTTCTTCTTTTCAATATTCCAATTGAATTTTCCATGGTTCTGTTCACACTATGGACACAAAAGTTTGCATGAGGCTTATTATGAGCATATTTCATTCGGTCGCAACATTTCACTTCGATTGGTTTCGTTTTGTCTGAGATATTGGGGAACAAAAATTTTGAATGGCCATATTTTATCGTACAGTCTGTACGATTTGGCTGGTTAACGAACTTAACCGTGATAAATGGGAACCGAGCTCATCCTGAAAATCTGAAAGTCTCTAGGACAATCCTTTCGAAAGTAATGGTGCTTACGGCCCCACGGACAGAATTGAATTTGAACATAGGTTCGTTATCAGGGAGTCAAACCCTATCTTTTTAGACCATTTTCGGTCCAAAATTCGAAAATTACAGACATTTGGGAAAAACGATATAGTACTTGTTTAATTAGAAGTGCTCGAAAATGAATGAAAACGTCTATAAAGCTACGGTTTCCTAGAAAAGCGGTGGCGTTATCTAGCGGCCGTAATATAACGTTGGGTGATGTCTACATAGACATAGAATATATGTCTATGGATGTCTACCATACGTTCTCTATGAATAACATCGGGGTAGGTTTCCTAGAGTACGTTGAGTGTCACCGTAACCTCAAATAGCGGTGCCGTCAGTTGCATGACGGCCGTCATAGCGGTGGTGAACAGTAGTTCAAAGTTTTTCACGTGTAGCGGTGTGCATACAATGAGTGGAAACGTGAATTGGACGAGTGAAAATGATGAACAATTGATTGATTTGTCAAGAATCATGAAGATTTATATAATATAAAATGCAAAGAGTATAGACAAGCCCAGATGAAGCACAATTTGCACCCTCAGTTTCACGATTTTTGAACATGACACTCTCCTCCAAACGATTGTTTTCGTCTTCTGATGACTCTTCATCATCCAAAAATACTAATAATGCTATGTCCAAATCGTCCATTTTTCACCAGTGCACAATCTACTACTCTCGAGTGAGTATTGACCACTGAGTGACGATTGAATACGGTCGGACAACTTCCTAGGAAACCACAGGTTGGTCACCGCAAAGACGGTCGTTATTAACCACCGCAAAATGACGGCACCGCTTTTCTAGGAAACCGTAGCTTAAGGCATTATAGTCCAATTCAGGAGAGTATGAAGTGGAGGATACTCTTAGCCCCTCCTATCGCTACGACCCCTCTCTATCGTGAACGTGGCAGAGTAGCCACGCGATTGCTCGCGGATATGAACGACAACGAACTAATGTTCTATGAAGAAGGATGGACCAAAGTTTTACTCACTTCATACTCTATATAGTATAGACCTCTGGTATCTGAACAAGAAAGTGATAATAAGTACCTTCATTTCTAGGAGGGGGAGGTCTTGGTGGCTCTTCTCTCATTTTCGATCGTCCATAACTCCTATTTTCTAAATGATTCAGATTCTGTTCAGTCAACGGACCCCTCGATCTGTCTCTTGGTGCCAAATTGCTCTTGTCGTCCAATAGCGAGTTTGGTCCACTGTTGTTCTGTTCCAATTTGTCCTCGTAGCCAACAGGATTGATGTTTGGATTCCTTGTTGGTGGCTGGACGTAGAGATTCTGATTTGAGTAGCTTTGACTAGAAGTAAGGAAGTCGTCTCCTGAAAATAAATATAACCTCAATGAGCTTCATCAAGAACTATATTTTGTTCAAATTTAAGACGGAGTGATGTAAACGAAATAAAACGCATGGTTTGCGCTTCAGAGTAAGAAGTAAACATAGAGATGCCCCTATACGTGAATTTTATTTATATATTTATTCAGGAATAAGAATACAAACAGGTATTTCAACTCAACACAGTACTCATAATTTGACATTTAAAACATACAATCCTGTAGGCTAAACTTAAATATAGTGTAGGTTCATAAAAAAAGAATCAATTATAAATAAGAAAGTATAGGAAAAACAATGAAATGATATTGAAGGGATGTTACAACATTATAATGAAAAATTGAGCTTAAATTTTTTTTAAATTGTGCAAAGGGATCTAAACTGAAAGGGCTTGAATTGATTGCTTTCATGATTCTGCATATTGGTGAATTTTGGGTGACATTTAATCTTTGAAAGGGTACAACAAACAACTCTTTAGATCTCAATTTTCTTTCGGGAAAGTACTGCATTGTAATCGACCAAGAGCTCTAGAGTGAGATGGATAGCATTTTACTGCCGAACTGTGGTGAAGTAAACAATAGGTTAGACTTTCATTTCTACAATTTCTGAATGTAATGTAATATAATATTTTCGTAATTTTGCCATAGCTGTAATTACCAGAATACTTTTAAGCGACAATGAACTGCCACCAAATCAGTAAAATAATTCCGTTTATGAACGTCAAATCCAAATGAAAATGTAAAAACAGCGCATCGAGTAACTGAACACTAATAGACGATGTTACCAAGCTGACAGAATTGTCTTTAACAGACGCAAGCCGTTAGTATCAGAGCAGGGGAACGGTAGAACAAATTACCCAATACGGAATAAGGATACGGCACAAGTTCGCAACGCCGGAATGTTATTCGCGTGCATAAACAGATTCTACTTGGCTGCGTCAACAAATGCGTGAAGGCATCTCTAGGTTTACTTCTTACTTTGCTCATATATGTATCTGAATAATATCGAAAAAATGAAAATGCATTTTATGAAAAAGGGTAATTTCAAATGTAGGTACGGAAATGTTTCGTTTCTAATATAAAGGGTGTTGAAGTTCAATGCATTCCAGAACGTACATTTATGAAAACCTTTTCTCATAAAATGATCTGAGCTATCACCCCTTTCATTTTTTTGGTTTTATTCAGACACACTATGTAATTTGTATACAGAATATTCCTGAACTGAACTTTCAAACGATAAGGGGAGATTCCTCAAGTAGGTTGAAGAAAAAAAGCCCCATAAACATGGGTTCGCAAACGTTTCGTTTCGAGATTCGGGGTGTTAAAGTTTTACTCAAAAACTGACTAAAAAAGTGCCTAGTACGCCACTGATATATTTTAAACCAACAATTTTCTTTTATTCTTCGTTCAATTTAGAACAGAAAATCTCTTCTGTCTTTTCTTTTCGTTTGGGGAGCCATTTTCATGTAAAAAACGTCTCCACTACATAATGTGTAAAAGATGTTACATTTTCTTAGATAAAAACGGCTCCCCATACGAAAAAAGCGCAGGAAAATTTTGTGCCCCAAATTGAACGAAGAATTAAAAGAAAATGTTATTTCAAAATATCTCAGTGGCGTACTACTTTTTTGGTCACTTTTTAAGTAAAACTTACCTGTATCTCGAAAACGCAAAGTTTGCGACCCCATGTTCATGGGATTTTTTCTCAAACTTACTTAGGGAATCTCCCCCTTTCGTTTGTACGTTCAATTCAGGAAAATCCTGTATACAGCGTTTTTAAAGCCCCCAGTAAAAGTAATAGTGAATTATTTACATAAGGATAAATTACCGTTTTGAATCAACGATTCCTTCCTTATCACGAGTGAAAGTTGCATAACGAAAGAAACGTTACACCTGGTTACATTCTGCGAATACCAACGGATATTTTGTTTTATCATTATCTTGCTAATTATAGAGCAGTTCACGCGTTCAATAAGCAATTTAATTGAAATATACCGAGAGTGTTGAAAAGGTGCACCGTAATTCAGTCAATCTATTTGCACTGCATTCATTTTAGTATTCGTTTCGGTGATTCCCTCAAATCAATAATAATAATAGAAGAATAGAAGAAGTGATTCCACAACGTTTTATTCCATTCTCCTCATTTTTTGAGTCTATAGGTAGATTTAGAGCACGACGTCTATTAATGGTATATCTGTTATTTTTAATTTTTTTAAGCGTTTTGAAAACAACTCTATTGTTCATTTCTTAAAAACTTTAAACATTTTCACTCCCAGTCTCTAAAACAGAAATAATTAAAAAGTTTTTAATTAAGATGAAGTGCTCCTGCGAGAATCTTTGCACTTATTTGTCAGGAGCAAATTGGTCTTGAAAAAATTGTTGCCTAACAGTAAAACTGAAAAAGGAAATAAATTAAAAGGATAATGTAACGTTTCGGTGTCTATACCAGACACCTTCTTCAGACAAAATTGTAAAATCTTCAGAATTGTGTGTTATTTCATTTGCAATTTGATTGACATGATGAATGTCTGATGATAACAGTAAAATTGAAAAAACAAATGAAAAAACACACAATTCTGAAGATTTAACAATTTTGTCTGAAAAAGGTGTCTGTTATAGACACCGAAACGTTACATTATCCTTTTCAATTATTTCCTTTTTCAGTTTTACTGTTAGGCAACAATTTTTTTCAAGGCCAATATGCTCCTGACAAATGAGTGCAAAGATTCTCGCAGAAGCACTTCATCTTAATTTAAATTTTTTTGAATTATTTCTGTTTCAGAGACTGGGAGTGAAAACATATAAAGTTTTTAAGAAATGCAGAATCCTCCCAGAACATATTTCAATCGATACGTTATTGTTCAGTTCATCGGTGTTTTTCTTAAGCAAAGATAGATCCATTTTCAAGATTGTGTTCGGCTTATAGAATGTATAGAATATCTCTCCAGTTCGAAGACATTTCAAAAATTTTAGTTTTAACTGATACTAAATTTCATCGTTGTGGCCTCAAAATTGCAAGGTAAAAGCCATGATGATAAGGAAGCAAATATTGGTATCAGAAAAAATCTTCAAAAACTAACATTGTAAAATATGCGAAGGAAGTACAGGGTGATTCTCTCATCTTGGTAACCGAATTTTTCTCGAAAAGGGATGAATATTTTTTTATTCTGTTGACGGTGTTTGGTACGAGTCAATGTTGACTTGAGAAGTACATAAAATTCGGAGAAAAGGATTAAGACTTCAGGCGTCGCAGCGCTATCAAAAATTTTTCCTCCAGAAATATACCTTTTTTAATGTACCATTAGCTCTAGGAATCTGGGAACGGGGACAATGGCGCGATGGAGGACTCTTCACTGGGCACGCGAGGGCCCTCAAAATGGTAAAGGATGCTCACGCTCCCCTTCTCCAGAGAGGTGACCGCGCGGGCACTAGGTTCTACTTCGACGAACCCTACAGGGTAATTGTTCCCGACAGAGACCTATGGTCTTCATCAAACAGGCTTCTTAGTCCAGAAGGACCCACCTGGTTCACTGATGGCTCTGTCACAGCAACAGGGTCTCACTTCAATCAGGCTATCCCTCTGGGGAAGGACTGTTCCATTGTGCAGGCTGAGCTATTTGCGGTTCTTGCATGCGCATTGGAAAACATTCGCAGGGGATACTCTGGCCAGCACATTTATATATGTTGCGACAGCCAGGGAACTCTGAAATCTCTATCTGATGTTAGGGTTGATTCTCTTTTGGTAGAAGAATGCAGGAAAGCTCTGCGTGGGCTGGGCTCTGATAACTTCTTGAAAGTGATCTGGTATCCGGCTCATGCGGATATACCTGGTAACGTCAAGGCAGATGAACTGGCTAGGCGGGGAGCCGGATTAGCATTTGTTGGTCCGGAGCCTTCGCTGCCAATCTGTCGCACATATGTCAGAAGTTTCTTCAGGAACTGGCTGAACAGGGAATTTTCCTCGGAATGGAGCGCAGGGGTGGGCCTGAGGTGGTCGAGGATTCTCATTGAGAGACCGTCCTCGCGATCTGGGGTCAATAGGCTTCTGCTGCTGGAGAGGAAACAACTCAGTCTGGTGACTGGTGCATTGACTGGTCACCTGTTTAACAAGCATTTGAAGAGAATGGGATTGACGAGCTGCTCCCTATGCCGGTGGTGCAGGAGTACTGATGAAACGGTTGAGCATATTTTGTTCAACTGTAGAAACCTTACTGAGTTAAGGTCAACACACCTAGGAAATCCAACACCTTCTATTCCTATGGTGAGAGGGACCACTCCTGGCAGGCTCGCGACATTTCTGTCTTCGTGTCTGAGGAGCTGAGTCTCTATAGAACGATGCGGGTGAACAATGGGCCACTAGGCCTCAGTTCGGCCGGTAAGGCACCGCACAGAGAAGAATGTACCATTCGAAAGATAATTTCATTCTGAATGTTTCTTTTGAATGCCATTTTTTTCAATTTCTTACCGTCAGCGACCTGCAGCGTGTTTTATGTTAATTCTATTCCATTAATTAGTTTCTGTATTGTGACAGTATGCACACAGACATCTATAGTCCGTTCACGAAGGGTTGAGCCGTCGGTTGGCCATGGAAATTTGGCATATTCCACTGTGTATATAATAATTTTAGGTTATGTTCTTTATTTTCTTGTCAGATTGATACACAATGTTGTCAATATTGCATAGAGTTGTCTGATAACTCGCAAGCTCGTCGGACGAGACCGGGTACATTCGGCAACGTTGACTTTATTTTACTTTATGACAGTAAATACTGCCAACTTCAGATAAATTAAGAAACGTCTACTATGTGCTCAACCTTTCGTGAACGGACTATATATCTGTAATTGATGTGTTTCTTAAAATCAAAGAGACTTTGTTGCAAAGTATTTCCTTACGTAGAAACGCCTTTAAATCTAGCAGAAAATCACCCTGTACGATGCCTCGTTAGTTGATAAAAAATAACAAATAATGATATAATATTTCGAAATCAACGCAGTTGCTCAAGCTTGTAAAAAAGGTATTTTTCAAGTGAGTGAACAGTAAATGTTAAGTGCTAATTTGAGTCAGTACATTCGGAATTAACACAATAATTTACAAGGTTGGTCGATTAATTAAACGATTTTCTACATGCGGCGAGGAATTTTGAGTGAGTGTTCTAAAACTGGACGACTAACTGTAAAAGCGGAATTATACTATCATATCTTGTTGTATCGGGGTGCGACATACAGGGTGGGCCATTTATAACTTTTCACCTCGAATTTTGAGCTTTGGATGGAATAATGGAAAAACGTTCAGACAGGTCAAATTTTGGTGAAAGGGGGACAAATAAGGGTGTTCAAATAAGTTTGATATCACTACCTCTCTACCCCTAACAGCTCTCATTTTTGAATACGAAAAGGGCGTCGAGCAGCACCTTGTTGGAAAGGCAATTCAATTTCCAGCATGAGTGTATTTTTTACAAAGTAAATCGTGCGCTTTCGTTTAACTTAAAATAATTGCTGTTAATTCTTGTTCGCACTACGCTAGTAGCTTAGTCGAGTAGTGAGAAATTTAGTAGCTACTGTCCATCCAATCGTTCGCACTTTGGTCGACTAGAGTTCACAAGTGAGAAGCGCTTTGTCGAATGAACAACTCGCAAGGCACAAATTTTTACGCGATTTCTTCGAAGCGAAACGAAATAATTCGTAATGGGGCCCACTCACTAGGAAGGAAGAATGCGCAGTTAAGTCTCTGCATGTTTGCGGTAACGCAAACGTGTGCATTCATATTGCCCACACACATACACTTTTGCGTGTTGGTTTGGATGTGCGACAAGCGTGAGATGACGTCGAAAAAAGACCTGATGTTAATGGCAGTGGCGTGTGTTGTTATTTAGGAAAAAATGTCCAAGGTATAAATACCGAACCCGACACTGTGTTGCTAAACATATGAAACGTGCAGAGACTTGTTGCCCATACACGGTCGTTTTTGGTCATTCTTCCACGTACGGGGAAGAATGCACACGCCACACGGCGGAGATGAATGCGCATTCCAAATCTACGCCATACACACACACTTTTAACTGTACCACGTGTTAAAGTAAAATTAATAGATCTTTTCTAATTAAAATAATAAATTTTGGTTTTGCGTATATGACAGACTTTTTATTCATTCAAAACTATTTGTTTTTCTCAAACTACTATGTTGATCAAGATTTCTGTTGACATAGAAAATATTCAATGTCTAAAAGACGTCAGGCTTCAACACCTTCCCTCATTGAATTATTCTGGTCAACCCCATTGCACATTTGTATCGCTTGCTCAATTAGTTTTGTCAGGTTTTGATGATTTACCATCTGCCTTCCATTTCAGACATTGTTTTATTTTATGTCCTCGGGATTTACAGTATTTGCAAGATAAATTGCTTCTTTTGTTTACTGTATACGAAACTTCTTGTTTAGTCTCAATTTGGCTTGATAATGCTTTTTCATAAGCAACCAATTGATTTGTCAAGTTATCTAGTGTTCTTTCTTTGTTTGGAATGAACATCCAACTTGACTTGAACGAGAAGTAATCAGAAGGTAGAGTTTCTAATATTTCACAGATTAGTAAAATTTCAGGTAAATCACATTTACACTCATTTCCAGCTGTCAATTTGTCCTTCAAGATATCTTTCTGAAGTTTATTCCAAAGATTCTTCAGTTTTGATGTATGTGTAGGTATATCATCATCTGCTTGTTTTACGTAGCTGAAGAATTGCATGCATAAGTCATATGTCTTGTCCTCGACATTGCCATCATAAAGTCTATGCAACTCCAGCCAAACTTCTCTAGCGGATGTGAAACGCATTACTTTTTCTAAAGTCTCTTGTGTCATACTTAGATTCAGAATTAGTACAGCATTATTATCGGCTTGATTTAAAACGGATAAGTCTTTCTCGTACCTGGTTTTCTCAGTACTTGTAGCATCTTCTGGTAAGGATATAGGCGCTTTCAATTTACCTTCGATAACTTCTAGGCTGCCTTTAATTCCCCTTAACAAAATGCACAATTTGTACTTCCAGGTCGACCAGTTTGACTTTCCATCTAGCAAACCAATTTGAATTTTGCTTGTATCCATCTTCTAAACTTTCTGTGACCAAATTTATTATTTTATATTTCCAGATGTAGAAATCTGTTTTCTAATCCAGTAACCACGCTCTGCTACCATGTTGAAGTAAAATTAATAGATCTTTTCTAATTAAAATAATAAATTTTGGTTTTGCGTATATGACAGACTTTTATTCATTCAAAACTATTTGTTTTTCTCAAACTACTATGTTGATCAAGATTTCTGTTGACATAGAAAATATTCAATGTCTAAAAGACGTCAGGCTTCAACACCACGTACAACGCGCATTCAAGTCTTCGCGCTTCCCTCTTAGTGAGTGGGCCCTTTAAGATGGACAAATTGCAACGTAATAAAATAAATAAACTTGTGAATCTAATCGTGGTGACTGGTGGCTATTTTAAAAGAGGTGTATGTGTATGATGAAATTTGTATCCTGATATGCGGACTGCTTCATTTGCTTGTTTTTGTATGATTGAGATTTAATATTCCACAAACATTCATGTTCGAGGTATTTTGTTACGAATTTAAGGGTGATTTCTTCGCTCCAACGGAAATACATTTTCGGCATAGAACAACTCTTTTACCTATGATTTAAGGTTATCTATCGGACATGTTGGCGGCAAATAATAATAGTAATGCACTCAACTAAACTGATCGGTTCGGACCTGCTAGTCCGTGAGCGAGTGAAGAGTATCGCGTGGTAGGGTACTCTACTCGCCCGATAAAATAGAACCAAATGGATCGACTCGACTAAACTACACACTAATCTACTCGACTAAATTCTTGGTGTTCACACACGTTTAGTGACTAAATTTTTAGCTACTCGACTAAACTACTAGCGTAGTGCGATAAAGGCTTTAGGGAAGCGGCTAGAGGGTAAGTGATATCAAACTGATTTCAACATACAAACAGTGTAGAATTTTAGTGTACACTATTCTAGAATTTAGTAGAATTTGATAGAATTTAGTAGAATTTAGCAGAATTCGATAGTTTCCTAGAATTTGGTAAAATGTATGACATTTTTTTACAATTTATAGAATTATTGTAAATTTGAATTTGGTGTAAAAAATTTTAGTAATGATTTCCCTGGGAAAACCAATGTAGAATTTTGGTGTACACTCTACAAGTTTGAATTTGATTAAATTCACCAGAATTTGGTAGAATTTAGTTTAATTTAATAGAATTCAGTAGAATTTGACGAAGTTTCCTAGAATTTGGTAGAATTTATAACATTTTTTTTTAAATTTATAGAATTATTACCTGAAAGAAGAATTTGTTGTACGAAATTTTAGTAATGATTTCCCCCTCGTCAAAAATCGGGGGGAAAATCAGTGTAAAATTTAGGTGTACATTCTACTAGAATTCAGTAGAATGTGGTAGAATTTAATAAAAATTGATAGAATTTGATAGAATTCAGTAGAATTTAATAAAATTTGATAGAATTTAAAAGAATTTGATGAATTTTCCTAGAATTTGGTAGAATTAATAACAGTTTTTTTAGAATTCATAGAATTATTGCCCTAAAGTGGAATTTGGTGTACTAATTTCAGTAATGATTTCCCCCTCAATTCATATAGGCATGAATAAAACCTGCATAATTTTCAGTACAAGGAATTCTCATTATTGCGAACAATTTTGTCCTTGAAATTCAGATAATAAAAACACACAAATCCCACTTACCTTTATAAAAATTATTCACTGCGCCAGTAGTACTAATAGAACTTTGAGCTTGGTGTATACCATTAATGGTCTGACCGAAATCCCTCACTACTGTTATGTGTATCTTGTCTTTACTACCATCTATGATCTTCTTCGCTTCTTTCAGGCTCATGAGATCATGGCAGTTTGTATTGTTCAGTTTAGTGACAAAATCACCTTCGGTGAGAACTTGATTCGTATTTAGTAATTGTTCTCTGGCTTTTGAGGATATTTCTTTTATGAATAATTTGCATCCTAATACTATGCCGAAATCTGAAAAAAACAAGCTTTGTGAGAAAACTTACCTTTAAAAAATTATATAAAGGGTTTTCCAATAAGAGGTGTTATTTTGAATAGCCCACTATTTCGGTAGATGTCACGTTTGAAGCTGTCACTTTTTGACATTTGACAAGTAGAAACTACGCCATCAATAATGGAGAAAATTCGTGAAACTCGAACATTTTTGGGTCGTCGGCGTCGTGAAGCACCTTGTCGGACCGCAATAAAGTAATTGGTGGAACAATTCGAGCTGTTGGGACAAGTTAGTGACGTGAAGAATAAAACCCGTGCACGTAGCTCAAGAACAGCCGAGAATATTGCTGCTTTAGCCGAAAATGTTGAAGAAAACCCAGGTTTGTCCATTCCTCGCCGTTCATTGGAATAAGGCATTCCACAAACTTCATTACACCGTATTTTGCATAAAGATTTGGGTCTTAGGGCTTATAAAGTTCAGTTAACACATAAACTCAAGCCAGCCGATCATCAACAACGTCGTGTCTTTGCTGATTGGGTCGTTGAAATGCATGAAGTTGATCCGGAATTCTATGGAAAAATCATATTGAGTGATGAGGCCCATTTCCACCTCGGTGGCTTCGTCAAAAGCAAAATTGTCATATCTGGGGCTCGGAAAACCCAAAAGTTATTGTTAAAAGGCCTCTCTATCCTCAACGTGTGACTGTTTGGTGCGGTTATGGTCCGGCGGAGTCATTGGACCTCACTTTTTCGAAAATGAGGCTGGAGCAGCAGTTACGGTGAATGGATTGCGCTATCGAGAGATTATAAAGGATTTTTTATGGCCGAAATTGGATAGTATTGATTTGGACGTTTACTTTCAACAAGACGGCGCTACTTGCCACACAAGCAACGAAACCATTGATCTTTTGCAGTTAAAGTTTCCGAACCGTGTTATCTCTCAAAAAGGTGATCACAATTGGCCACCGAGATATTGTGATTCAACACCTTACGACTTCTTCCTTTGGGGCCACGTGAAAGAGAAGGTCTACGCCAATAGCCCAGCGTCGATTCAAGGCCTCAAAGATGGAATTCATGAGGCTATCGAGGACGTAGAGCAGCCACTTTGTGATTCGGTTATGGAAATTTTCATTAAAAGGATATGTTCCTGTAAGCGTAACCGTGGTGGTCATTTGCCTGATGTTATTTTCCACTATTAACGGCTCAGCTTCTTCTTTATAATGAAATAAACATCCGGTCATTTATATTGACAAATGGCATTTTTCTTTGAATATCAAAATAACACCTCTTATTGAAAAACCTTTTAGAATCAAACACGGCTTACCTTCTTTCTTTGAATTTTTTGTAAGGGCAACTTTGGATGGCAGCCCACTGAAACCAGTAGGGGAAGGTCCTATATAAGACGCACTCAAGGCACTAAGACTATGCTGATGATTGTGTTGTGGCACTCTTCTTTTTATAACTAAACTAACTGTATCACCCGAATCACGCAGTACCTGTACTGCAGTTTGATAGTCCACATTCTGTAACGATATACCATTCACAGAAATTATCCTATCGTTCACTCTGAAACAAGACAAAATGGTTAGATAAAAAAAAAAATTTGAAATAAATCCGCCATATTTGGACACATTGGGTTCATTTACTAACTATGGCGAAAATCTACTTTCTAAACACACATCGTCAAAAGTTTCTGCTCCCCCTATCAACTCTTACGTTATTACGGTTATTCAAATATAAATAACACGCGCATAATTGAGTTCTGTCCGTTGGGCCATCCGGCCGTCCTTTCGTTAGCACGATCACTTTCAAAGGGATTGTACTAGAGGTTTTTTTTAGTTTGATTCCCTAATGCCTCGGTTAAGTTCGTTAACCAACCAAATCGTAAAGGGTATTCCATAAAATATGGCGATTCAAAATTGTTATTCCTCAATATCTCAGACAAATTGAAACCAATCAAAATGAAATTTTGCGGCCACATGCAAGATGCTTAATAATAAGCCTTATGCAAAATTTTGTGGTCATAGTGTCAACAGACTCATAGAAAATTCAATTAGAATATTGAAAAGAAGGAACTTCATATTTCCATAAGATATCCGATTCGGGTGAACCCTTAGACAAAGGGTGAGGGTGAAACTTATTTTGTGAATGAATATTGATATACTGAATGTTCATGCAGAATTTCAAAAAGATCGCATCATCTGAAACATAGAAAATTCAATTGGAATAATGAAAGAAGAATCTCCATATTTCCATAATAAGATGTCCGATTCGAGTGAATTTCACTTTGTGTATGAAGATTGATATAATGAATGTTTGTTCAAAATTTTGAAGTATTAGCCTCATTGGTCCACCAATGAACGAGCGCTCAAAAGCACCTGCTCGGGCTTTATTTTTTTGATCGAATCAAGATGTGATACGGACTATTGAATTTGGATTCCGTTGTGGAATAACTATAATTGATTTAAAATAAATGATCGATAAATTCAGATTTTTTCTCATTTCTCCTATCTCATCCTGCATAACACAAAAAGTAACAAATAGAGATTTTTCTATCAAAAATTTTACAGTTGAAATAGAGGAGAATATTCAGAACCTAGG
This sequence comes from Propylea japonica, assembly GCA_013421045.1. Classification (NCBI taxonomy): domain Eukaryota; kingdom Metazoa; phylum Arthropoda; class Insecta; order Coleoptera; family Coccinellidae; genus Propylea; species Propylea japonica. Next base: position 10,489,110 of record CM024248.1, on the reverse strand, counting down.
GCGTCAGGGCTATTGACAATGTGTTTATTTTCCGATGAATTAAGATCAGAATGAAAAGTCCGAAAATATTTTGAATGAAAATATAACTTACTGTAATATCCTTTCTGCCGGACCGGAGGCTAGAACATCGCTGACCGCTATGCTGGGATCACCTGAAGCAAAATGTGGATTGTCCCTGCCACCGGAGACAGCAATTCCAAAACCATATCCAGGAACTCGTGTTACATTTATTTGTTTGTATTCCCATCCTCTGTCCTGTAACAAAATATAGATTCAGGTAAAAATGTTGAACATATGATTAGAAAGTATTGACAACTTCTGACTTGAAGTCGAATGCAACGGCGCTTGTTTATTCAAACAACTAAGATAAATATCACGCGCATAATTAAGCGTTTTTGAGCGTTCGTTCTACTTAAACGAGTGCTATATCGCTTTGTCCCAATGTCTGTTATTTTCAAATTTTCTGCCGACAATGGTCTCAAACGAACCGGTGTGAAGTTAGCAGCCACTTTCTTCGGAGAGAGCGGCCGTTTTACCAGTGGCGTCGGGTGAAATATAATGTATCATTACTTTTGACTGGAATGAAGTAGCGATCTGAAATTTCTAGAATATCTTTCTGAAATGATTTCCAATATTATACTAGAAAATCAGATTTTTATCCCACCCGGAACTGTGAAAAAAAGCCCTGGAAAAAAAAAGAAAATTATGATCAATCAGAAATAACCGAAGAAAATGGCCTCTACCGATGAAACTCACAGGATACGTTTATTATGACCTAAGGAACAAGTGTTATCAATCTCATCTCCTTCGGAAGGGGCCAAGGGGTGAAAATCGACGCCGCCTCCATAGAACCTATTATTATTCTGAACACATCGAAGAAAATGACCTCTACCAATGAAACTCACAGGATACGTTCTTTGTCATTTAAGGAACAAGTGTTATAAATTTCATCCCGCCGCCTCCATATCTCACACTTATATAAAAACACCGAAGAAAATGGCCTCTACCGATGAAACTCACAGGATACGTTTATTATGACCTAAGGAACAAGTGTTATAAATTTCATCCCCTTCGGATGGGGCCGAGGGGTGGAAATCGACTCCGCCGCCTCCATATCTCACACTTATATAAAAACACCGAAGAAAATGGCCTCTACCGATGAAACTCACAGGATACGTTTATTATGACCTAAGGAACAAGTGTTATCAATTTCATCTTCTTCGGATGGGGCCGAGGGGTGAAAATCGACTCCGCCGCCTCCATATCTCACACTTATAGAAAAACACCGAAGAAAATGGCCTCTACCGATGAAACTCACAGGATACGTTTATTATGACCTAAGAAACAAGTGTTATCAATTTCATCTTCTTCGGATGGGGCCGAGGGGTGAAAATCGACGCCGCCGCCTCCATATCTCACACTTATAGAAAAACACCGAAGAAAATGGCCTCTACCGATGAAACTCACAGGATACGTTTATTATGACCTAAGGAACAAGTGTTATCAATCTCATCTCCTTTGGAAGGGGCCGAGGGGTGAAAATCGACGCCGCCTCCATAGAACCTATTATTATTCTGAACACATCGAAGAAAATGACCTCTACCAATGAACTATAACACTTGTTCCTCAAATCACAAAGAACGTATCCTGTGAGTTTCATTGGTAGAGGTCATTTTCTTCGATGTGTTCAGAATAATAATAGGTTCTATGGAGGCGGCGTCGATTTTCACCCCTCGGCCCCTTCCGAAGGAGATGTGATTGATAACACTTGTTCCCTAGATCATAAAGAACGTATCCTGTGAGTTTCATCGGTAGAGGCCATTTTCTTCGGTGCTTTTCTATAAGTGTGAGAAATGGAGGCGGCGGAGTCGATTTCCACCCCTCGGCCCCATCCGAAGGGGATGAAATTTATAACACTTGTTCCTTAAATGACAAAGAACGTATCCTGTGAGTTTCATTGGTAGAGGTCATTTTCTTCGATGTGTTCAGAATAATAATAGGTTCTATGAAGGCGGCGTCGATTTCCACCCCTCGGCCCCTTCCGAAGGAGATGAGATTGATAACACTTGTTCCTTAGGTCATAATAAACGTAACCTGTGAGTTTCATCGGTAGAGGCCATTTTCTTCGGTGTTTTTCTATAAGTGTGAGATATGGAGGCGGCAGAGTCGATTTCCACCCCTTGGCCCCATCCGAAGGAGATGAAATTTATAACACTTGTTCCTTAAATGACAAAGAACGTATCCTGTGAGTTTCATTGGTAGAGGTCATTTTCTTCGATGTGTTCAGAATAATAATAGGTTCTATGAAGGCGGCGTCGATTTCCACCCCTCGGCCCCTTCCGAAGGAGATGAGATTGATAACACTTGTTCCTTAGGTCATAATAAACGTAACCTGTGAGTTTCATCGGTAGAGGCCATTTTCTTCGGTGTTTTTCTATAAGTGTGAGATATGGAGGCGGCAGAGTCGATTTCCACCCCTTGGCCCCATCCGAAGGAGATGAAATTTATAACACTTGTTCCTCAAATCACAAAGAACGTATCCTGTGAGTTTCATCGGTAGAGACCATTTTCTTCGGTGTTTTTCTATAAGTGTGAGATATGGGGGCGGCGGAGTCGATTTCCACCCCTCGGCCCCATCCGAAGGAGATGAAATTCATAACACTTGTTCCTTAAATGACAAAGAACGTATCCTGTGAGTTTCATTGGTAGAGGTCATTTTCTTCGATGTGTTCAGAATAATAATAGGTTCTATGAAGGCGGCGTCGATTTCCACTCCTCGGCCCCAACCGAAGGAGATGAGATTGATAACACTTGTTCCTTAGGTCATAATAAACGTATTCTGTGAGTTTTATCGGTAGAGGCCATTTTATTCGGTGTTTTTCTATAATAAGTGTGAGACATGGAGGCGGCGGAGTCGATTTCCACCCCTCGGCCCCTTCCGAAGGAGATGAGATTGATAACACTTGTTCCTTAGGTCATAATAAACGTATTCTGTGAGTTTCATCGGTAGAGGCCATTTTCTTCGGTGTTTTTCTATAAGTGTGTGATATGGAGGCGGCGGCGTCGATTTTCACCCCTCGGCCCCATCCGAAGAAGATGAGATTGATAACACTTGTTCCTTAGGTCATAATAAACGTATTCTGTGAGTTTCATCGGTAGAGGCCATTTTCTTCGGTGTTTTTCTATAAGTGTGTGATATGGAGGCGGCGGCGTCGATTTTCACCCCTCGGCCCCATCCGAAGAAGATGAGATTGATAACACTTGTTCCTTAGGTCATAATAAACGTATTCTGTGAGTTTCATCGGTAGAGGCCATTTTCTTCGGTGTTTTTCTATAAGTGTGAGATATGGAGGCGGCAGAGTCGATTTCCACCCCTTGGCCCCATCCGAAGGAGATGAAATTTATAACACTTGTTCCTTAAATGACAAAGAACGTATCCTGTGAGTTTCATTGGTAGAGGTCATTTTCTTCGATGTGTTCAGAATAATAATAGGTTTTATGAAGGCGGCGTCGATTTCCACTCCTCGGCCCCAACCGAAGGAGATGAGATTGATAACACTTGTTCCTTAGGTCATAATAAACGTATTCTGTGAGTTTTATCGGTAGAGGCCATTTTATTCGGTGTTTTTCTATAATAAGTGTGAGACATGGAGGCGGCGGAGTCGATTTCCACCCCTCGGCCCCTTCCGAAGGAGATGAGATTGATAACACTTGTTCCTTAGGTCATAATAAACGTATTCTGTGAGTTTCATCGGTAGAGGCCATTTTCTTCGGTGTTTTTCTATAAGTGTGTGATATGGAGGCGGCGGCGTCGATTTTCACCCTCGGCCCCATCCGAAGAAGATGAGATTGATAACACTTGTTCCTTAGGTCATAATAAACGTATTCTGTGAGTTTCATCGGTAGAGGCCATTTTCTTCGTGTTTTTCTATAAGTGTGTGATATGGAGGCGGCGGCGTCGATTTTCACCCCTCGGCCCCATCCGAAGAAGATGAGATTGATAACACTTGTTCCTTAGGTCATAATAAACGTATTCTGTGAGTTTCATCGGTAGAGGCCATTTTCTTCGGTGTTTTTCTATAAGTGTGAGATATGGAGGCGGCAGAGTCGATTTCCACCCCTTGGCCCCATCCGAAGGAGATGAAATTTATAACACTTGTTCCTCAAATCACAAAGAACGTATCCTGTGAGTTTCATCGGTAGAGACCATTTTCTTCGGTGTTTTTCTATAAGTGTGAGATATGGGGGCGGCGGAGTCGATTTCCACCCCTCGGCCCCATCCGAAGGAGATGAAATTTATAACACTTGTTCCTTAAATGACAAAGAACGTATCCTGTGAGTTTCATTGATAGAGGTCATTTTCTTCGATGTGTTCAGAATAATAATAGGTTCTATGAAGGCGGCGTCGATTTCCACCCCTCGGCCCCAACCGAAGGAGATAAGATTGATAACACTTGTTCTTTAGGTCATAATAAACGTATTCTGTGAGTTTTATCGGTAGAGGCCATTTTATTCGGTGTTTTTCTATAATAAGTGTGAGACATGGAGGCGGCGGAGTCGATTTCCACCCCTCGGCCCTTCCGAAGGAGATGAGATTGATAACACTTGTTCCTTAGGTCATAATAAACGTATTCTGTGAGTTTCATCGGTAGAGGTCATTTTCTTCGGTGTTTTTCTATAAGTGTGAGATATGGGGGCGGCAGAGTCGATTTCCGCCCCTCGGCCCCATCCGAAGGGGATGAAATTTATAACACTTGTTCCTTAAATGACAAAGAACGTATCCTGTGAGTTTCATTGGTAGAGGTCATTTTCTTCGATGTGTTCAGAATAATAATAGGTTCTATGGAGGCGGCGTCGATTTTCACCCCTCGGCCCCTTCCGAAGGAGATGAGATTGATAACACTTGTTCCTTAGGTCATAATAAACGTATCCTGTGAGTTTCATCGGTAGAGGCCATTTTCTTCGGTTATTTTTGATTGATCATAATTTTCTTTTTTTTTCCAGGGCTTTTTTTCACAGTTCCGGGTGGGAGAAAAATCTGATTTTCTAGTATAATATTGGAAATCATTTCAGAAAGATATTCTAGAAATTTCAGATCGCTACTTCATTCCAGTCAAAAGTTATGATACATTATATTTCACCCGACGCCACTGGTAAAACGGCCGCTCTGTCCGAAGAAAGTGGCTGCTAACTTCACACCGGTCTCAAACGAGACGGTTCGACTCCCTGATGACGAATTCGTGGTCAAATTCAGTTCTGTCCGTCCGTTAGCACGATAAATCTCGTAGGGATTGTCCTAGAGACTTGAAATTTTCACAGTGAGTTCGGTTCTCAAATGGCTCGGTTAAGTTCGTTAACCAGCCAAATCGTACAGGGGGCTCAAAAAAATATGGCCATTCAAAATGTTTGTTCCTCAATATCTCAGACAAAACGAAACCCATCGAAATGAAATGTTGCAGCCATATGCAAGATGCTCATAATAAGCCTCATGCAAAATTTCGTGTCCATAGTGTAAACCGATCCATAGAAAGTTCAATTGGAATATTGAAAAGAAGAACCTTCCATATTTCCATAATAAGATATTCGATTCAAATTAAATTTATTTTATGAATGAAGATTGATACCCTTAATGTTCATGCAAAATTTTGTGGTCACAGTGTTAACAGAACCATGGAAAATTCAATTCGAATATTGAATAGAAGAATCTCTATATTTCTATAACAAAATGACCGATTCAAGTGAAATTTATTTTGTGATTCAAAACTGATATACTGAATGTTCATGCGAAATTTCAAGAGGATCGCATCATCAGAAGCATAGAATTTAATTTTTATAATATTTATTTTTCACATTTTCATTTTCTGAATTATTTTCAAAATATAATTCCGATTGCGCTGAGCTACGCATTTATATTCGGTATCAATCTCAAGTCCCGTATAAATTTCGAGATAACAGTCTTATTGCTGCACCAATGAACGAGAGCTCAAAAGCTCTTGCTGAGGGATTTTCTTCAATTTTTCTTCAAGTGCAATTTTGATTCTACCTGTAATTCGAACCAAAGGATCCATTCACCCACGGTATGATGCATTGAAGCTCCAATAAATCATACAACGTAGTAAAACAAAGACAATCGAATTTTCCTCCCAAGAGCATCCAAACATGCCCAGTTGGGTTCAAATCTGGTCTTAGAGCAGGCCAGTTGAATGCTTGGATATCAACCTCTGCTAAATATTCCCTGGAAATCTAGCCACATGAGGTTGATGCGGTAATAGCACGAAATCATCCCCAATAAACGGTGCATAAGGAACAACATGTCGCGCTAAAACTTCTCTTGTTTCATGTTTTCACTCAGTTTTCAGTTCATTTTCATAACTTTCGGATTCAGGTTAAATCTGTGAAAGTAAAGCCATAGTGAAATTGTGGAGTTCAATGTAGCTCTGAAAACCCTGTTTCTTTAACAGAAATTGAGCTATTGATATAAATGAAGAATAAAATTGTCAAGAGAAGATGTGTCTTGATGATGAAATAAGAAATCATACGGTGGAACAACTGGAACATACCAGGGGGTTACGGTGAAAAAACAGATTTTGTTTCGCCCAGTATAAAATGACGTTCGTGGAGTTTTTGAGTTGATCGATTATTTTGCCGTTGAGTGTAGTTCATTACAATGATCTACCTAAAAAAACCTAGTTCGAACCGAGGTTCGAACTGAAGGATCCATTCTCACCCACGGTATGATGCATTGAAGCTCCAATAAGTCGAACAACGTAGTAAAACAAAAGACAATCGTTATACCCGGTGACCTTGAAGACTAGCATCACTGTCAGATGCTCGAATTGGATCGATTTCAACAGAACGACCACAGATTCAACCTTGAGGACTCACCTATCATCGCATCCCAGGTTAATTTATTGACCAATCTTGAATAATCATGCCTACACCGTCTTACTCTCCCATGTGGTGAGGTAGGTACCTTCTGACTGCATGGTAGGTAATTACCCTCCCACGCTAGGATTTTATGGGTTTAAATTTAATCAGCGTTTTGTCGTCGAATGTATTGTGCTGAAAGCGCGATTGTACTATCAGTGTGCAAAAGAAATACCATTTGACATCATATGCCAGAAGGAACCTCAAAAGAATCTCGAATACTAAACTGAAGATTTTTTTAAATAAATCATGCATATTTAATTATTTTTTTGAAATAATCAAAAAAGGAAAAAAGAAAAAAATGTTAATTAACTGATGGATAACCAATTGAAGTCATGGCTTATCGTCCTATTTTTGAATCGTTGTTCAAATAATATCAAATAAATATGTGAGGAATCAATTTCGAATATCAAATACAGTGGAATTTCCATATAACGAACGTCTGTAAAACGAATTTCTCTGTATAACGAATTTTGTACAAGATATTGCACCTTGAATCCAATTCCATGTTAAAAAACACCCTCTAAAGCGAAGTACATTCTCTCTATAACGAAATATTCGAAGAAAATCACTCTATTATAATTATTATTATTTTAATGATTTTTATTGTGGTGAGGTACTTACTGACTGCGTGGTAGATAATTACCCTCCCCCGCTAGCATTTTATGGGTTTAAATTTAAATCAGCGTTATGTAGTCGAATGTATTGTGCTGAAATCGCGACCGAACAATCGGTTTACGAGAGAAAATATACCTTTTGACAGTGAATACCAGAAACAACTGCAGGGTATGTTATTCAAAAGTGTCTACACTTGATATTTTAAAAACATTTCACTGCGACCTCAAGGTCTATTGTGCCTCCTTACAGAGCTCTTCTGACCACACACCTCGCCTTCCAGTTCCAAAGATCTGATGAAATCCAGTATCTGTGAAGGCTTCAACGGGGCTAGTTTCTCGCCCAAGGCATTCTCTGCTTATAATAAGGCGACAGTGTCCTGTAAGAAAGCCAGTGAGGAGATGTAATTGTTTCTTACCAAGATCCAGATATCTTTTGGATCTTGCTGTTTCAAAGTTCCGAAGGAACTTATGGAATGATCCATCCCTGGTTGATTCCACCGAGTTTTTTCCTCTCAGCTTTCTCCTTCTCCAAAAACTCCTTCTTATAGGTACATTTACCTATACCACAGAAGGGTTCTGGGCCAATAAATGACATTCGTGCGCCTTCTTTGGCAAGTATATTGGCCTCTTCGTTTCCTTTGATTCCCGAATGGCCGGGAACCCAGATTGAAAGACCTTTTTTTCTTCCCTACCTCATTGAGTTTGTTCCGGCACTTCCAGATCATCTTTGAGTCGATGACGTAGGAGCTCAGTGCTTTAATAGCAGCTTGACTATCTGAGTGTAAAGGGGCCCACTCACTAAGAAGGAAGAATGCGCAGTTAAGTATCTGCACGTTTGCTGTAACGCAAACGTGTGCATTCATATTTCCCACACACATACACTTTTGCGTGTTGGTTTGGATGTGCGACAAGCGTGAGATGACGTCGAAAAAAGATCTGATGTTAATGGCAGTGGCGTGTGTTGTTATTAAGGAAAAAATGTCCAAGGTATAAATATCGAACCCGACACTGTGTTGCTAAACATATGAAACGTGCAGAGACTTGTTGCCCATACACAGTCGTTTTTGGTCATTCTTCCACGTACGGTGAAGAATGCACACGCCACACGACGGAGATGATTGCGCATTTCAAATTTACGCCATACACACACTGTTTTAACTGTACCCCGTACAACGCGCATTCAAGTCTTCGCTCTTCCCTCTTAGTGAGTGGGCCCTTTATGGCTATATCGCACTTCTTTCCAGATTTATATCTAGACATCTTTCAATAGCTAAGATTTCCCTTGATAACTTAACATCGAATCAGATTTTTGGTGACAGGGGGACATGAACTGGGATACCAAGATTGTTTCCACTAGCAACCCCCTGGAGAGGCTTGCAACCGCATCAGGAATCTGAATAGGAAAAGTGGGTAGTTTTGTAGCACAAATGTATGCATGGATTCAAATTTGTATGAACCTGCAGTTTGTGTTGTATGAAGTGAATGTTTCGTTTATTTTTATCAGTGTCATAATTCCATTCACACACACCCTGTAACTTTGAGAATATTCGTTTTATAGAACACAAACAGAAGCAAATTTGAATCCATGCGTAAAACTACCCACTTTTCCAATTCAAATTCTTGATTCAGAAGCAATAAGGGTAATGTTATAACTAAGATGTTTAAAAGTAATGTTGAATCCCTTATAAAAAAAATTGAGAAGCCCTGACCAGGTGGGTTTGTGCGCTCGTTCATTGGTGGAACAATGAGGCTATAACCTCACAATTTTGTATAGGTATAGATTGATATATAAATGCAAAAGATCAGCACGATCGCAATAATATTATGGAAATTATTCAATACTGTAATATGTGAAATCTTTATAATTAAAAGAATGTAATTCTATGGTTCTGATTATACGATCCTCTTGAAATTTCGCATGAACGTTCAGTCTATCAGTCATCATTCACAAAATAAATTTCACTCGAATCGAATATCTTGTTATAAAACTATAAAGATTCTTCTTTTCAGTATTCTAATTGAATTTTCTACGGTTCTGGAAACACTAAGGCCACAAAATTTTGCATGAGGATTATTATGAGCATATTGCATGTGAGGATTATTATGAGCATATTGCATGTGACCGCAAAATTTCATTTTGATAGGTTCGTTTTGTCTGAGATATTGAGGAACAAAAATTTGAATGGTCATATTAGAACATCTTGTACGATTTGGCTTGTTAACGAACTTAACCGCGGCATTTGGGAACAGAACTCACCCTGAAAACCTCGAATCTCTAGTACAATTCCTTCGAAAGTTATCGTGTTTACGGCCGGCCGGCCCCACGAATAGAATTGAATTTGACCACGGATTCGTCATCAGGAAGTCAAACCCTATCGTTTGGGACGAAAAATACAGACATTTGGGCAAAATGATATAGCACTCGATTAAGTAGAACGAGCGCTCAAAAGAATTCGAAAATCGAATGTGCACAGCCTGCCAAATTTCAAAATTAACCTTTTTTTCAACAAACCTCGTAGGTACAACTTCTATAAAAATCCCATAAATCCATTGTACCACTGTACCTTTGTTTACTATGAAGTCTTCAAAGCAAGACAAAACGTACGTTCATACCAGAAAATAAAAGTGGAACATGTTTATTTCCTAATGACAACATCACTTCGAATGTCCTGAGGCTTCTACCGATTAAATCATCAACTGTCCAAGAAAACTTCAATTACCTCAAGAATAATTATTTTTACAGAATGACCAATCGTAAACAAAAGTGATATCACGTTTTTGGAAAAAACTTTAACACCAGGACATAGCTACACTCGATTATTTCATGTACGCTCCCTGTATAAACTGAGTTCTCCGTTTCAACCATAAACAATTATAAATGGTTCAAATTGAACTTGTCGCCTTTATAACTCATGAATACTTCGGTCAGGTGGGAATTTGAATGAAATAATATGTATTATAGTTGAAATTTATTCGGATTTCGGTTACAGTTCGGGACAACAGAAATAATCTTAGCAACAGCTGCTTGACAAGTTCCTGGCTAGTGTCCCATCGGTTGATATCCGATTACTAAAGGGGTCAATGAACGAGATTCACTTTTTGATTCACCTATTTTTAAATGGAACTTACCATCATTCACCGGATGAAGTCATAGTTCAATTATTTTTACCGGAAATCTTCATTGTCTAGGGATGTTGAAAACTTTGAATCAAGGAACATATCGCATCTTTTAAGTTAAAATAAACATTACTAAATAATAGTTATTTAATCAACTAGGTTATTAAAAGGAGCGACTAATGATCAAGATATTTTAACGTTCGAGTTCGAGACCATTAGTCGCTCGATTAATAACCGAGTTGATTACAACATTTTTTCGACTACCTTATATGAATTGCATATAAAATCTTGATTGAAATACATTCTCTTTTTGCATAAGACATATAGTCCGTTCACGAAAGGTTGAGCCGTCGGTTGGCCATGGAAATTTGGCATATTCCACTGTGTATATTAAAATTTAGGTTATGTTCTTGTCAGATTGATACGCAATGTTGTCAATATTGCATAGAGTTGTCTGATAACTCGCGATCTCGTCGAACAAGGCCGGTTACATTCGGCAACGTTGACTTTATTTTACGTTATGACAGCAAATACTGCCAACTTCAGATCAATAAAAAAACGCCTACTATGTGCTCAACCTTTCGTGAACGGACTATACATTTGACATAATAAAATTCTATGTTTATATGTTCCAGTAGAGTTTTGAACTGTTGCCATTAGGATTGCACATTAAAATAGCAGAATTTGAGCATTAAAATGGGTCATTATTAATCAATTTCGTACACATCAAAATCACCTTTTATTTTGAGGTCGGCGGAAAAAGTATCTAATTTTACAAAATACTGAAAAACTACTGGACAAAAATTTGAATGCATGGTAGAAATACCTTTTATTCAATCTAGGTACATGAAGTTTTTTATTGATACTTCTATAATATACCTATATGAAAAAATTGAATGGGCATTTTCAGTGATTTCCAGAAAAAATTATTCGAAAATGATGAATCCTCAAAAAATATTAGCAATCATCTTGTTTGAGCGCTCGTTCTACTTAAACGAGTTATATCGTTTTGCCCAAATAACTGTAATTTTTTAATTTTAAGCCGAATATGGTCTCAAACGATAGGGTTAGACTCCTTTATGACGAATTCGTGGTCAAATTCAATTCTGTCCGTGGGAATGTCCGTCCGGCCCTCGATCCTGCCGCTAGCACAATAACTTTCGAATGGATTGTCCTAGAGACTTGAAATTTTCATGATGAGTTCGGGTCCCAATGGTCGGTTGAGTTCTTTAACCAGCCAAATCGTTCAGGGTATTCTATAAAATATGGCCATTCAAAAATTTTGTTCCTCAGTATCTCAGACAAAACGAAACCAATCGATATTAAATGTTGCGGCCACATGCAAGATGCTCATAATAAGCCTCATGCAAAATTTCGTGGCCATAGTGTACACAGAACCATAGAAATTCAATTGGAATATTGAATAAAGAAGGAACTTCATATTTCCATAAAAAGATATCCGATTCGGGTGAAATTTATTTTGCAAATGAAGATTGATATACTGAATGTTCATGCAAAATTTTGTGGCCATAATGTTAACTGATAGGAAATTCAATTGGAATATTGAAAAGAAGAATCTTTATATTTCCATAACAGGATATCCGATTCGAGTGAATTTTTTTTTTGATGAAGACTGATGAACTGAAGTGTCATGCAAAATTTATGGACATAGTGTTAACAGAACCGTTACTTTTTTGGCATGCTGTATATAAATGGAACATTGCGGTCTTTTTTCGAGAAACAATTTAGTTTTACCTAGAAAGAATCACCGTTTTTCTGTCGTTTCAAACACATATTATATGTTATATATTGCTCTTATATTAATTCAGAAATTAATATCACCATTTATACTTTTGAAAAAACATGAAATTACCTATTCATTGATGAAATTACAAAGTGATGCGTGTGGTTTTATTCTGAAATAATTAAAAACAAATTTTTTCATCTCCATGGGCACCAAATATAAGCATGTAAAACAGTACAGGGATAATTCATTTCATAATCCTGCATAATTCTGACATCCGAAAACAAATTAACATGGTATAGACACTTGGTATTCGCATACCATTCATATTCGTCTACAAGAGGTGGCAATTAGCTGATAAATATCAGTGGCTAAGTCTGCGGCACAACAAGTACCATTGTTAACTGTTCCCATGAAAACAGGAAGTCTATTCATTTTTGTTTTCGTCCAGATGATCATTAAACGCTGTCCAATCTTATTCAATTGCCTTGCTGTCTACTTATTAATAGAATAGAATGGTCCCAAGGGCTTAAGTGTTATCTCTGTCTATAAAAATAAACGCACTTCGTCTACATGTCATGGGAACGTCTTCCCCTGATTTCTGTTTGCTGACGAAGGAAATTGTTTTGATCTATTGCAGCTTTCAGGGAACTACGATTGCTTTAGAATATAGTCCCCAGTACAACGAACTGAAATTTTTTTGACAAATGTAAAACTTTGTGAGTGCTTTTTTTGAGGCGAGTCCGACAAACAATCTTATACACAAAATTTTGGCGCTACTGCGTATCTTAATGTCCGTTTGGCAACATTCTCAATATTTCGTCACTATAGCTCCGTATGTACGAATTTAATTGTTTGAAAATTTTTTAGGGAAATAAATTTGAATACACAACAAATCTAAAGCTACTAACAGCAATCACATTTTTTTCTAGTAAAACTCATTACTGCTTCAGAACAGGTGCATTATTTTGGTATGTCGCCCAAGATAGTGGTACAAGGCACAAATTATGTTGGTTCAGAAATGCACAAATATTCCAAAATTGATATTTCTGGAAGCGTATTAGATTGGGGATAGCCTGATAATAGCACTTGAATATAAGTGGTTTTTGTACGATAGTACCCAATTCGGTTGAGTGAATACTCGGAAAAATTTATTGAAGTGTAAAAATACAAGTATGCACTCGAATATGCATTGCTTTATCGTAAAGGTCTAATCATTTCGCAGTTACCTAACTTGCTAGTAATATCTACCGGAAAAGGATATGTCCAAGATTTTCGAGATATTAATTCTACCGATTTGGCGCCATGGAATTGTTTTCAATCTATTACTTCTCATGCCAAATTTCATAATAGTTACCACAGATTTGAATGGTGAAGCAAATTTTGTTCTTGGATTTGAAGATTATAGATGATGATTAATTATGAGAATTCGTTGATGAACTGTCACATTAGGGCGCTCAAATTATCAGTGAGTTCTCGTATAAAAACTATTTGATAGTTGTGGACAAAATCATCATGAATCATTTGACCCCAGAACAACGCTGTCAAAATGTGGAAATCACTTTGACGAAAATGAATCTGTTCAAAAGTTCATGAAGCACTTCGTCCATTTTACCAAAATAAAGAGCCATAAATATTGCCCTCTCGACTTGTTCAATTCAATTCTTCGACTACGTAGGAATTTCTACGTAAAATCGTGACATACGTGCCTATAAATTGCATTCAAAAATTGAAGCCAAATTGCTTTAAACACTTAAAAAATCAAGTAGGTGACAACATTCTCCCCCGAAATGGTTTGTTAACCCTCGCGAATACTTATTTTTTTAAGTCATTAGTTCTTGCCGACAAACCAGTGTTTAAAAAAAATGGAAGGAAAATGTAGATACATATATGAATGCTAATCATGAATACAATAATACAAAACAGAACAGGAATTGAGCTAAATTTTATGGAAACTCCTCCAATTTAGTTATTATGAAAATATATTATAAAAAAATTTACAGCTCTAGAAGAAGAAAAATAAGCAAACTTTCATGGATACTTTCCCCTCGATTCGCTCATTCCCTCACCACTCGACCACTCTCGCTTGGTCGGTCGTTTTCCCTCATGTTCTCACTAGTTTTTAACACACTTAAACGCGTTTTATTGAAAATCAGAATAGACGTTTTGTTACTGATCACGTCTTCTTTCCAAATCATTTTTTTTAATTTCAATCGGACGACTTCAAACGCATCCAGTTCTCCGCGAAAATATGTCCAAAAAAAAATTCAAATGGGAATTATGTGAAAACGATTTATCCGACCGAATCCTATTTTGGCACACATGAATTGCACGTCAATAGCTACTATCGTGTGAAGTTTCAGTTCTTAATATTGCAAAATGGCAGAGTTATGAGTTAAAAGAAAAAACACGCAATTTTCCGTTTTTTTCGGCTTTTCTCCAGTTTTAATTATTCGATCAGATCGTTTGACCCATCATTCTCTTCACAATGTAATTCTCTACAATTCATCCCATTGCAACGTTATCACTGCATCAATAGTTTCCATTTTGCAACGAAAAAACTAAAAAGAACGCGTATTTTTGTTGTTTTTGTTAATAACAAATAAAAAAAATGGCATTTTCGTGTTTAAAACATGGTGGGAATAAACTACGGACTGTCCTGCTCGGAATGGCACAGGTGGCTTCCAGGTAGTATTTTTGTCAAGGAAATATCTCTATTGCTTGGCCTACAATAACTTTCGAAAGGATTGTGCTACAGACTGAAAATTATCAGGATGAGTTCGGTCCCAAATGGTTCGATTAAGTTTGTTAACCGGCCAAATCGTACAGGGTGTTCCCTGAAATATGGCCATTCAAAATTTTTGTTCCCCGATATCCCAGACAAAACGAAACCAATCGAAATGAAATGTTGCGGTCGAATGCAAGATGCTCATAACAAGCCTCATGCAAAATTTTGTGGCTAAAGTGTGAACAGAACCATGGATAATTTAATTGGAATATTGAAAAGAAGGGACTTCATATTTCTATAACGGGACATCTGATTCAAGTGAATAAAGATTGATATACTGAATGTTCATGCAAGATTTCCGAAAGATCGCATCATCTGAACCATAGAAAATTCAATTGGCATATTGAAAAGAAAAATCTCTTTAATTCCAAAACAAGATATCCGATTCGAGTGAAATTTATTTTGTGTATGAAGATTGACATACAAAATGTTTATGCAAATTTCAAGAGCAGACCGAGGTTTACTCGTTGTGTGATTGAGTTTATTATGTCTTTCTCTCAAAAGATTGTTATATGTTATCGTATGTTATTTATCATTATCTCGCAATTATTGAAATTGATACCTAGGGCGAAATCCCTGTTTTGGTAGTTGATTATTCAGTGTTGAGTCCTAATACAATTCCGAGGATAATTCCATTCACATTTGAGAAAGATCATCACTTTTAGAGTCAGTTTTGGTTTGATAAACCTCCAGTTTATAAAAAATGCTTTTTTCGAATATTGAACAAATTTCGAAGAAAAGTAGAAATGGGACTGTAAATAGGGGCACAGAGGTGATATTTGCATCACTAATTTACCTTCTCGTGATTTTCCTGTTTCTGTTGTTTCAGATGCAATTTCACGATGACAAATCAGATGAAAAGATAAAAGAAATTTTTTTGCATGGGAAAAAGCCCGTCGATATGAATATTTCGGCTCAATCTTCAAACAAATCCCATCATATTAGCACTACTACTACACGTATACGGGGATGCTCTTGTAACATAACCTGAACTGTATGGTATTATGTTTACATTTTCCCTTGCTTATTTTAAGGAATATAAATGCTGTATTATTCGATATACGAGATATTGTGTAAAGCCATATCTCAAAAGAATTCATGTATATTTCGAATTCTTTGAATGAAAACCCTCTACCACTTTGTTTTGTATAGCAACCATACAAAATAAACCAGGTAACCATGAGATGCATTGGAATGCCTTGAAAATCGAAAAAGCGCACCTGCAATATCCACCGTAACGAAGGTATCCCTTCAAGATGATAGATCTTGATCTCGGTTCAATCTTCAAAGAAGAACTCACCTCGTTAGTCAAATTGTTAGCCACAGTATCCATTATTAATCCAAAAATTATCGCACAACCACTTTTATTCCAGAATCACAAATTAAGAACACCTAGTATGCACTTTTACTTCACCAAGACTGAGTGACTAAGTAATCAACATTTGAAAATTTCAAACATATTTCAGCTTGCAGCACCCTCTCAATTTTATGTCAGCTTTTATTTTTCAATTGTTCCCAAAATACATTTGCACAAAAAGATTGTAGCTCAGGTATTAAGTTTCGCTTGAAACCTTTCAATTTTTAAATTAAGTAACCCCTTCTTTCAAAAATAGGCAAAATTACAAGAATAGCACCGTTACTTTTTATCGTTTCATTCTCAACATCTGAATGTGTTCCTTTAAAAGAAAACAAATAAATTAATTGAAGAAGAATTGTGGGTATATGGATGTAATCATGAAAATAATATAAAAGCAGAACTTATTCAGAAATTAACATAAGAATAAAAGTTATATAAATATGGTCTTTTCTTACATAAATTGTTTCTGTGGGATATATTATGAAAAAAATGTTTACAGCTCTTGTTAAAGACAAAATTTATATTGAATCAGATTTTGCAGGAAATTTGCTAAGAAATAAAGAAAAAAAATAGGCTAACTTTCGATGTTTGGATACTTTCATGAATCAAAATGAGTTCGATATTAGATATTTTACGAGCTTCTATTCAATCTTCTTGTTATAGAATTCATCACGTCATTTTGAAATAAGTTTGTCACAAGTTTTCAATCATTATTCGGGAATTGAAATTGATATTCAGGGTCAAATACCCCTGTTTGAATCTATTAGAGATGACTACCCAGTATTCTGAAAGATTATTACTTTTAGAGCCAGAATTGGTTTAATGTGATAAACCATCCTGGTTGTAAAGCGGCTGTTTTCGAATATGGAAGGAATTTAAACGATAAGTATGAATGTGATTCGATGTGATTGTAAATAGTGGCGCAAAGGTGATATTTGTATCACTAGTTACTTTCTCGTGGTTTTTCTGTTTCTATTGTTTTGTTTTTTCAGATGAACTAATAAGATGAAAAGATGAGAGAAAATCGAGGAGAAAATTGGTTTCAATGGAAAAAAGGTCGATATGAACATTTCGGCTTATTCTTTGAAGAAATTCTATCATACTAGCACTACACGTATACGGGGATGCTCTTGTGACATACCCAAAAATGGTAATATGTTTACATTTTTGCCTGCTCACACTGACGAATACAAATTCTCTATTATTTATTTATTTGATAAACGAGAAATTGTGTGAAGCTATATCTCAGAAAAATGTATACATATATCGAATTCTTTCAATAAAAACCAAGATAAAACCCTCCACCACTCTGTTTTGTATCGCAAACCATACAAAATAAACCAGGTAACCATGAGATGCATTGGAATGCCTTGAAAATCAAAAAAGCGCACCTGCAATATCCACCGTAACGAAGGTATCCCTTCAAGATGATAGATCTTGATCTCGGTTCAACTTTTAAAGAAGAACTCACCTCGTTAGTCAAATTGTTAGCCACAGTATCCATATTTAATCCAAAAATTATCGCACAACCACTTTTATTCCAGAATCACAAATTAAGAAACACCTTGTATGCACTTTACTTCACCAACAATGAGTAAAACAACATTTAAAAGATTTCAAACATATTTAACTGGGAAGGTTGTGTGAGATACGTTGAAAAACTCGTTCTAAACTCGGTGTGCACTTCATCGCAGGACATCCGATCAAATCTGGATGTATTGACGGTCAGCAGAAAAGGTCGTTTAGGCCAAATTTTGTGTTCGAAAAGTTTTAAAAGGCACAAAAGAATCCGAGATGCCGTGGCTGGTCGGATGTGATCGGGGCACGATCTCCGGTAACCGAGAGTCGAGACTGTTAAGTGTTGAATTCCGAAAGTTTGCGTCAACGTACGTTCGTTGTCTTTGTTGGCATGGCTCAAGTCGTTTTCTTTCCTTCTCTGGCGTCAGAATTTCTTACCTAGATGATACACTACCTGACAAAAACTGTGATGCCGCTTGGATTGTGTATTCTACATACAATATAATACAGGGTCTTTATAAATGATTGTAACAGCGCAGATGGCTTAGGATTGCAGAATACCAATCTCTAACCAATCAGAGCAGAGCATGATCATAGAATTCTGTGGTTTCCATAATCCAAAGCCAACTGCGCTGTTACAATCATTTATAGAGACCTTGTACAATAATAATGCTAGTGGTTTCAGTACTGTGGTCTTCATTGATGATGTTAGTACAATAAGTCTGAAGTGTTCAAAAAGGAAGTATATCTAGTTTACCGCCCAGTTACCGATTTTCGAAATATTTGGCATATTGTTTCGTTATGATGTTATTATGTCACAGTTTCAATTCGAGCACCGGCAAATCAATATTTCCCGAGAAAATCGAAAATGACTATCTACAAATCGTTCATTATTCAAGTGCCCGCTGGCGTATTTAGGGGGGGCAGGGGAGTGCAGGATCCCCCTGATGCGCCTTTGCCCCCCCCTGAAAGATTCTAATCAAAAACTACCACTAGTTATCACAATATACACTAGAGTTGTAACGAATATTCGCATTCACATTCGCATTCGCGGATATTCGCATATTTTTGAATATTCGCATTTGCATTCGCATCCGCAAATTTCTGCGAATGTTTTGCGAATATGAATATCAGAAAAAAAACTTATAACACAAAAATTGAGTGCCATTGAAACTTACAAAAACAAATCTATGAAACTTTTATCAGTCTTTCTTTATATAACTTTAAAATGTTTAAATAATCATCATCTTGAATAAGACTCTAAAATATGATAAATAATCAAAAACTATATTCTTCTGCATTAAATTATAAATATAATCTAACAAACAAGAAATGTATAAACTCTCAAACATAATACATTCTTCTTTCTAAAAAATAAAAATTATTTATCTTGAACACTTCTACATTCGCATTCGCATTTGCATTCGCGAATGTCAGTAGCAGACATTTGCATTCGAATTCGCATTCGCGAATGTATAAAATATGACATTCGTTACATCACTAATATACACCAGGGGCCGCGGCCCCCCTGAAAACTGAGGCTAGATACGCCTATGCAAGTGCCCCTTTCTTAATTAGAGCCAGATCTTTTTTCAGTGAAAATAGGTGTTTTTAGGCTATTCCCACTCTTATAAATACTTGGCACTGTTCCTATCTTAGATTACCTAACCTATTAGCTTAGGTTGGGTTAGCTTAGATTTAGATAGGAACTTAGCTAACCTAACTTAACTCAAGCTAACCTATTAGCTTAGGTTAGGTTAGCTAAGATAGGAGCAGTGCCACATATTTATAAGAGTTGTTGCTGTTATTATAGCCAACCTAACCTAACTCAAGCTGACCTATTAGGTTAGGTTAGATAAGCTAAGATAGGAACAACGCCAAAAACACTTATTTTTCACTAAAAAACAAAGGTCTGGCTCCTGAATTATGAAACGATTTATAGAATTTGCATTTCGATTTTCTCGGGAATTATCGATTTGTTGGTACTCAAATTGAAACATAACGATACAATATGCAGAATATTTTGATTATCGGTAACTGGGCGGTAAACTAGATATTATAAAGTAAAAATTGAAAAGAAGAAGCACAAAACAGAATTGAAAGACAATTATTTCCGAAAAAGTTACAAATCCTACGAAAAAGTTGAAAAGTAAAGTTGTTGTAGCTACAAATTATGTATCCGCACTTTTTTATATAACCCCGAAATCCATGTAAAATTTCAGATAAGCAAGTTAAGTTTTATTTTTCTTTACCACGACTATTTTATAATATACCCATTATACGTCTAATTGTTCGGTAATAATAATAATACCCATTAATCACCAGTGAATAATGAGTCCTTATTCACTGCTGTCAGATACTTCATAGATTCAGCTATACCTAATATAAACAGAGTGATTTTTTTAAGTGTTTCATTAGACGTTTTCAAGGAAGGAATTGTAATACAGATTCAAGATTTTGGATTTTCGTTTTATAGTACATGAACTTTAATTGTAAAATATTTTCAAGAGGAATCTACTTCCGGTTTCACGGAAACGAATGTAACTTCGTTATTTCAATGCAACACCCTGTATATTTATACATATTCCAATTCTTCGTTCAATTCTACACTGATTTGATGATGATATGTGCAACCACTCAAGCGGTTATTGAATTATAGCCTGATTATCAAATTTTTTGAAAAAAAGGTTGTCACAAATTAGTGTCCATGTCTTCAAAATCCCTCATTACAAGAATTTCTTTTTGCGAAAGTGGAACAAAAGAAAGTACGCTGATACTGTTCTTGTATAACTTATGAGGAAATATTATACAGGGTGTCTGAAAAAGGACCCCAAAGTGAGCCTCAATTACACTATGAAATCTCACTTTTTTCAAATGGCAACTCTATAATTTTGTAATTCCAATCGATTGCTCGTCAAAAACCAGTTATGGTGTCCCGAACATTTCATGCCTCTAAAATAGTATTTTTGCCGTTATTCAATAAAATTCGAATTTCACGATTAAGAAAGGTTTCGCACAGTTTGTAACTTGCATTTTTTAAGTAGGCTATGTTAGGAACTGTCATTCTTACTTTTTCTTACAGACAAGCACTAAGCAAAACATGCAATAATAATTTCACTGGAATGATATATCAAGGATATGTTCTTTATTTGCGGCAAATTAATAAATTCCCTAGAAAAGGTAATTAGAAATTCAACGAACGAAATTCACATTTAACTGACTTTTTTTGTTAAAGGTGGTAAATGTGGATTTCTTTCGTCAAAAGTTTTTACTGCCCTTTCTAATATTTTGGTTACATTCACCATAAATGAAGAACATATTCAATACATCACTATTTACTGTAATTCATATTTTGCATAGTATAGTGCCCGATTAATCAAAAAAGTATAAATACAGTTCTCTAAAATGCATTATAAATCAACAGACATAGCCTTCTTGAAAACTTCTATCCTAATAAATCTATGGTTAGACTAAAAACCCTGATTCAATCCTGAAATTCGAATTTTATTCAATAACGGCAAAACTACTGATTTTAGAGCATGAAATGTTCGGGACACCCTAACTGGTTTTTGACGAGCCACTCGATTGGAATTACAAAATGATAGGTGTTGCCATTTGAAAAAAGTGAGATTTCATAGTTTTATTGAGGCTCACTTTGGGGCCCTTTTCAGACACCCTGTATAAAATTTCCTCATAAGTTATACAAAAAACGTATCAGCGTACTTTCTTTTATTCCACTTTCGCAAAAAGAAATTCTTGTAATGAGGGATTTTGAAGATATGGACACTAATTTGTGACAACCTTTTTTTTCAAAAAAATTGATAATCAGCTATAATTCAAGAACCGCTTGAGTGGTTGCACATATCATACATCAATCAGTGTAGAATTGACGAAGAATTGGAATATGTATAAATATACAGAGTGTTGAATTTGAAATAACGAAGTTACATTCGTTCCCGGTGAAACCGGAAGTAGATTCCTCTTGAAAATTTTTACAATTAAAGTTCATGTACTCTAAAACGAAAATCCAAAATCTTGAATCTGTATTACAATTCCTTCCTCGAAAACGTCTAATGAAACACTTAAAAAATTCACCCTGTATATACAGGGTGTCCGGTAAACCTTGTACAATATTGAAAACTGGTGATAGACCAGGTCATGACTGTTCAGAATATCAGAATTTCACCTCAGTAAAAATATCACATTTTCGAGTAATGAGCATTTTCTAAGTATCTAGAAAATCACTACCTCACCTCCGTTTTTTGAGTGCTATGTCTACAAATTGAGACTATTCAAATATCTTTGTTGCTGAAGATTAATGATGAGTGATGCTTTTAGACGTACAAAACAGTTTCTCAGAACTTGATACATTTTTCAAGAAATCAAAAAACGAAGGTGAGGTAGCGATTTTCTCATAGATATTTAGAAAATACCCATTTTCTCGAAAATGGTGATATTTTTACTGAGGTGAAATTATGATATTCTGAACGGTCATGACCTGGTCTATCACCAGTTTCAATATTGTACAAGGTTTACCGGACACCCTGTATATTGTTGAACTGATATTTCTTCATTGTTTCAGAGTTCCAAACTAACAAATATGGTTGGAATACCTTTTCAATCGAGAACCAAATCTACTTCGAATATAATCAAGTTTTATTGAAAGATATCAATGATAAGTTTCATCAAGAAATATTTTTAATGCAACTAAGCAGGAGTGTCCAAAGAAAATATCAAACGCCCAAGCTTTATTCGACAAGAATTCACCCCCTAATTTTTTCGTAACTATTCATATAAACCCTTATAATAATATTTATTCATCATTCAGACAAGACAAGAGGACATCATCACAAAATTAAGATTTGTCCGACATAACCAAATATAGGTACCTCTTGAAGTTCGTCGCATGAATTTATGGGGAACATCCTTTACAGGAACCATACAAGAAGACAGATCCCTCAAATCAGCTCAAGAATCAAATTGAATTTCTGGAATGAAATTTGAAACTTGTTTTTCTAGAAGGGACAGCCAAATGTTCGACCTCCAATAAACAAATGATACAATTTGCGACCCAAAATTCCTAGGAACAATTTTGCAGGCAATTTAATTTATTATTCGTAATCTTGTGGTGACTAATGTGAAACTTTTCTTGGAAATATTCAAATTATGAATTGATTCTTGAAAATTCAATTAAATGTCTCAAAAAATCAGAATAAAGATATAAATTGATAAATTTACTTTTATTGATAATTCAAACTCATATCATAACAATTCCAGTTTTCTTGCGTGCAACTTGGTATGTTTTCGTGTCAGTTCAAGTTCTGGGTATTCTAAGTGAAAATGTACGAGGGCATTTAGACAAAAGAAACATGTTTCTTTAGATCTAATGAAATTATTGAACAGGTTGAAGGGCACAACCAAATATCGAATGTCTGTAACCGCTACGAACCATCTCGCAAAAGCTATTTTACCGTAAACCGGGGCAACTGGTCGCTCTTTTCCGACTTTTTTCAAAATATCTTCATTATATTTTGACGCATGTGGACCAAAATTTTTCCCAAACCGACTTCAACTTATGAAAGAGCTGAAGTTCGTAAAAAGTAATGTTTTTGTTTTAATATAAAAGAAAAAAATATATATGTGGGGTGTCCAAGTTACCCGGGTTTGGGGCAACTTGGTCACTTTTGCTATTTCAATTAAATGAACGTTTTTAATGGTTCGCATGACCAAGTTACCCCGAATTCGTTCGGAATTGATAAACGAACCCGCAGCTACTTATTTCAGTTTGAAAATTTCATAAATAACACAAAAATAACGACAAAAATTTCTCAAAAGGGTCTCAGATACTGCTTTCTTCCTCGGATGAAAGGACTCTTGGGCGGCCCACTGCTCCAGAATTTTTGCCAAGAATCTTACGTTACGAGTTACGACCCAAAGTGTCCGAGGTACCTGATACGTTTGCGCAGCTAATTTTTTCGACATCCCCTCCTCAACAGCTTGTACGGCTTTTTGCATGTTCTCTTCTGAGTAGTCTTGGTAGGGCTTTGCCCCGGTGTTCTCTGATAGTTTCTCACAATTTTTAGTTACTAGTTACCTGGAATAAAAGTGTGGCACCTGAAAATCCAACTAAAAAGAACAGGAGGAAAAGTATTAACCGAAACACAAATTAAATCATAGGTGACCAAGTTACCCAGGGGAGGCCAAGTTACCCCATATTACCGGTATCAGTTAGTGTTTTTTGTTGAATTTTTCCAGGTTTCTACCCTTTCAATTTGTATAACAATGATCTTAAACATTATTCAATTGGTACAACCAACAATATAACACAGTTCTTTCTTCCTTTCTAATATGAATTTAGTAAACATGCTTTACTGTTCAGCATTCATGACTCTTCTTCATTAGAGGGGTAACCAACTTTGAAACGAAGACAACCTAATTGAGATAATAGTCGTGTGAAACGTTAATAAGTTAGATGGGGTAGATTGTTAGGGCCGAAAAAATCAATAGCACGTTTTTACAAACTCTACTTAGGTTACCCCTATGAAGGGATGGAGAGCACATATCTGGTATCCATTCATTTTAAATAATATTTCAAACATATTTTCAAGATTATTTTAGTCAGCAATTGCCATGAAGTTTTTGACAATACAAACACACATTGAGAAAATATTAAAAGTGAAGATAAATATTAATTTCAATTTCTTTAGCATTGACAAATGCATAGATTTCATATTAAGTAATGTAATATAACCCGTTCACGAAAGGTTGAGCCGTCGGTTGGCCATGGAAATTTGGCATTTTCACGTGTATATTGAAATTTTAGGTTTGTTCTTTATTTTCTTGTCAGATTGGTACCAATGTTGTCAATATGCATAGAGTTCTCTGATAACCCGCAAGCTCGTCGGACGAGGCCGAGTACATTCGGCAACGTTGACTTTATTTTACGTTATGACAGCAAATACTGCCAACTTCAGATAAAATAAACAAACGCCTCCTATGTGCTCAACCTTTCGTGAACGGACTATACATATGTTCAAAGTAGAATTTCAGTTCCTACAAGGATGCCTTAGCATTAATAATATGGACTATATAAATTCTTTTGAATTGAGAGCTAACAAAATACAATACATGAAACAAAAAAGTCCCTAGCTGAGGTTGGTGCAAAACGGGGCACCATACTATTCGTCGTATGATACCAGTGCACAGGGAAAAACCTCAGTAGAAAAAAACCCTGCCTCGCCGTTTTTACAAAATTGAAACTTAAAACTATTCGAATAATACCTTCATTATTCAGATAGAAAATACGTATTCTTGATCTTTGGCCAGGAGGGTGTTTTAAAACCAGGTCTGGCGTTCCAAGTGATAATTTTTCGAATCTTCTGGACTAAAGCGATTGAACAACATCAGTTGTCGACCATAAATAAAGGCCGAGCAGAGGAACTTACGGAGTTAGGAATTCACAACAAAACAAATATCTATTCGATTATGGTTCTATATCAATCAAGAACACATTTAAGTTTATGTATAGACAGTGTTAAAGATTATTACTCAGTTGCAGGAACGTCCATTAAAATTTAAAGGTCCATTAAACCTCCTCCATTAGTTCCTTGTAATAATGGAGGATTAAGAGTTTAATGGACCTTTAAATTTTAATGGACGTTCCTGCAACTGACACTATATCTGGCAAATGGTGTCCATTAGATCACTTCCAAAAAAACCCAAAATGTGAAAACGCCCTTTCAAGACAAACCTCGTATCCACATCCACACGACCATCAATTTCTAGAAACCTCCGAATCGATAAAATGCAACGACGACCTTGAAATTCGCTATTCGATTTTCCGACCTCGCTAAAGTCACAGTAATATAAAACAAAAGTGGGCTCGTCAGTCACAGATCAGTCGACTGTCACCTGACATCCAAACAACCATCTAAACGTCAAACTTTCTCAAGAAAAAAATACATCAGTTGCGACAAATCCAAATCGAAAAATGTTACCAGCTCCCGCAATTGGAATCGATCTCGGGACCCACATATTTTTGTGTCGGACTTTGGCTATTTCAGTTCACTGAGGCTTTGAAGGGTTAGGGCCATATTTATAGTTCGCCCTTGAGGGTGAATGAGAGTTGAGGTCACTTTTAAGGCTAGTATCCATAACAGCGATACAAACTCTCACTCACCCTCAAGGGCGAACTATGAATACGAGCCTTAGCTGTAGCGCAGCTATGGAACCACCTCTTATGGGGGCACAATGCACCTTAAATCCACAATGAAATTTAACTCTCCTAACAATATACAGTGCAAAAAGGCTTTCATTGTACCAATAGACCACAATCTAATCGACTCAAACCAAATCTAGAAACCAGATTATGTATGCCTCTGTGGTATGGTCCAAGAACAGCCAATAGTCAACAGAGGTTTTTGGCCACAAAACGTAAGAGTGGTATCAGAGTTATTCCCAATTTCTTCAGAAAAACATCTATCAATACTTTCTACTCTTTCTTACATTACGTCTGTTCCAAAAAACCGAAAAGATGAGAACCCCTTTCAAGACAAACCTCGTATCCACATCCACACGACCATCAATTTCTAGTAACCTCTGAATCGATAAAATGCAACTGCGACCTTGAAATTCGCTATTCGATTTTCTGACCTCGCTAAAGTCACAGTAATATAAACAAAAGTGGGCTCGTCAGTCGACTGTCACCTAACATCCAAACAACCATCAAAACGTCAACTTTCTCAAGAAAAAATACATCAGTTGCGACAAATCCAAATATGTCACGAGCTCCCGCAATTGGAATAGATCTCGGGACCACTTATTCTTGTGTCGGAGTTTGGCAGCAAGGGAAGGTTGAGATCATAGCGAACGACCAAGGGAACAGGACAACCCCGAGCTATGTGGCTTTTACAGACTCCGAGAGGCTCATCGGGGATGCTGCCAAGATGCAAGTGGCCATGAATCCCAGCAACACTGTTTTTGATGCGAAGAGATTGATTGGGAGGAAATATGATGACCCTAAGGTTCAACAGGATATGAAGCATTGGCCTTTCAAGGTGGTTAATTCTAATGGTGAGTTGAACATTCTTTTCGGTTCGAAAACTAATATCGTTTCTCATTTGGTGCTCCAGTTTTGCACCAAAGTTACTGTACACTGGTTTCTATTGAGTTCTGATGCAGTTCATTCCCGAAAGAACACGAGAATATTTGTTGGTTTGCAATCTCTTGATTTCATCTACACTTGAAATCAGAAATGATGAAATTGCCTTCATTGAAGAGTTTTTCCACTAGATAATCAATACCCACCAAATTTTATATAAAGAACAATTTCAAATTTAGAACGAAAAATATCTAATCAAAAATCTAATGATGATGGTTCGAACAGAAAACCGTCAAAACAACCAAATTAGTTGAACGTCAGTCGTTATATTCCTGGCCTTCAGAAAAAATAAGAAGAATTGGTTCCAAACTCAACTGTTTTTAAAACACAAAATGATTTGAGGTCCATTCTAACCAGAACAAAACCAATGAAACACAAAATCAGAAAATTGTGTTTACAATATTCCCTGTATATGTGGAAAATCTTATACAGAGAGACATCAAGACCTTTAGAGATAAGAAAACGCGAACATAAGAACAACATAAAAAATTAAGACATTACAAGATCACAAATCGCTGATCATGTATGTTCAACTAGCGGAGATCATATGATGAACTGGAACATTACAAAGATCCTGATGACGGAACCTGATAATTATAAAGGACAATTAAGGAATCCACATGCATTTTATTTTTATGAAATAGATAATTTGGCTAATTGTTCTGTTGGAATAGATCATATTTGGATAGATTTATTGAAGAAAGAAATGACATCAGGTGTGCTCTATTGTTATGCACAAATATCTGTAACTTTCCAATTTTGAGCCAAAAATGGCCTCAAACGATAGGGTTTGACTCCCTGAAGACGAATCCGTGGACAAATTCAATTCTGTCCGTGGAGCCATCCGTTCACCCGTGAGCACAATAACTTTCAAAGGGATTCTCCTAGAGACTTGAGATTTTCAGAGTGAGTTCGGTTTCCAAATACCGCGGTCAAGTTCGTTAACCATCGAAATCGTACAGGGTAGTCCATAAAATATCGCTATTCAAAATTTTAGTTAAACATATCTCAAGAAAAACGAAATCAATCGAAAGTAAATTTTGCGGACACATGCAAGATGCCTCACGCAAAATTTTGTGGCCATAGTATTGATAAAACCTAAGAGAATACAATTGGAATATTGATTAAAAAACTTTACATATTTCCATAACAAGATGTCCGATTCGAGTGAAATCTATTTTGTGCATGAAAATTGATATACTGAATGTTCAATTTCAAGAAGATTACATCGTCAAGACCTTAGAATTTATTTAATAGTTGATTTTTTACATATTCATTTAATTATTTAAATTTATTATTATAAATCATTTCCATCAGAATATAATTCCGATCGTGCTGAGATTTGCATTCATATACTTAGAATGAATATCAAGTCCTATAAAAAAAAATTTGGGGTAATAGCTCAGAAGCACCTGCTCAGGGCTTTTGTTAAATATTCTATTAAAAAATAAGGAAATAATTTATAATTGTTTTGGAGAATACTGCAATCAGACCATTATATTTTTACTGACTATTATTAAAGGACACCAACGAATCCATGGATAAGTAAAGTATAAAGGTCTGATTGCAGTACTATCCAATCAAAAATTATTAATTATTTTCTAATTTTTTTATAAATAAAACGGCACAACCAATTATACTTCTAGCCAAATCGCTGAATAGGTAATCAAATTACTTTCCATTTGATGTAGAGTAGAGGAGTGCAGGGCGTATAGGAGTGAGAAATATCAAATTCAAACATTTCAAAAATCGACGGGTAGAGGATTTTCCTCAATAATTCGTACAAAATAGTTACCTTATTATTTGACACGCTGTAATTTCAAATCTCCAACCTCAAACAGTTGCAAATTTGTCTTTGGGGCTTAGGGGACAGCGAATTTGGGATGCACTGTACTGTATTCGTTTGAGTAAGGAAAAATCACCCCGTTTCACCCTTCATAACTTTATTCAACAATTTAAAGCTTACCTACAAATTGTATTCAAATGAATGGGTCTTGAAGTCATTCCATCTCAACAAATCTATCCTTTTTTTAATTTTCTAGGCAAACCCAAACTGCAGGTACATTCAAAGGAGAAACGAAGACATTCACCCCAGAGGAGATTAGCTCGATGGTGTTGACTAAAATGAAACAGACTGCTGAAGCATACTTGGGTAGATCTGTCAAGGATTCGGTAATTACTGTGCCTGCTTACTTTAACGATTCCCAGAGACAGGCTACAAAGGATGCTGGCACCATAGCAGTAAGTTTTTATCATTCGAGGAGAGAAACCAACAAACAAATTATGTACGGACAAAAAAATGCAATTTCTTTTCTCTCTAATCACGTAGAATGTACGGGTGATTCATTAAGGGTGACCACCCGCCGTAATTCGAAAACCGTTCATCTTACAACTTACGGAAAAAGACGTTATCGGCACAAAAAAAATTTCGAATTCGTAGTTCTTCTCGGAAGAGCGGAATCTATCCCTTGTTATATACAGGGTCGGAAATTCACTTCTGAAGTTTGGGCGCATAGTAGGCGTTTGTTTATTATTTATTGTGTTGGCAGTATTTGCTGTCATGACGTAAAATAAAGTCAACGTTGCCGAATGTACCCGGCCTCGTCCGACGAACTTGCGAGTATCAGAGAACTCTATGCAATATTGACAACATTGCGTATCAATCTGACAAGAAAACAAACAACATAACCTAAAATTTCAATATACAGGTTTGGAAATTTACATCTGAAATATACGATAAACAATGCATCAGACAGAGAATTCTTCCCTCCAGTTGCACAGATGAATAGTCGAGACAATCACTTGCTGTAACACACTGAATTCAGTTGTCTTACTTCATTATTCTACTACTCTTATCTCTCTCTTATCGTTTAGAGGAGCGTAGTTCTTTAGTATGGTAGGCAACAGTAAATACTTGAATCGAGTGTTAACGGGCAGCCTGACAATTAAAAATTCTATACGTGCAGTGCGGGTCCCCTACCATACTGCGATAAGAGAGAGACAAGACTAGATTTTTGCAGTAAGACAGTTGAATTCATTCAGTTATCGCACTTGATTATCTCGCCTATTCATCTGTGCAACTGGAGGGAAGAATTCTCTGTCTGATGCCTTGTATATCGTATGTTTTCGATGTGAATTTCCAAATCGGTATAGTCCGTTCACGAAAGGTTGAGCCGTGGGTTGGCCATGAAAATTTGGCATATTCCACGGTGTATATTAAAATTTTATGTTATGTTGTTTATTTTCTTGTCAGATTGATACGCAATGTTGTCAATATTGCACAGGGTTCCCTGATAACTAGCAAGCTCGTCGGACGAGGCCGGGTACATTCGGCAACTTTATTTAATTTTACGTTATGACGGCAAATACTGCCACTTCAGATAAATGAACAAACGCCTACCATGCGCTCAAACTTTCGTGAACGAACTATACACAGTGGAATATGCCAAATTTCCATGGCCAACCTACGGCTCCAACTTTCGTGAACGGACTATTTGATATGCAATACGTTGAGAGAGTATTTTGCCGTACAGTTGAAAGCGGTATATTCGACAAATTTAAGTGCTATAGTTCTAACGGGTTGTATGGTCCATTGAACGAATAATATGGTTGTCTCTCTCATATCGAGCATTATAAGCAGCCCGACGCATTAAGTCAATGCGTCAGGCTACGCGTAGTACTTTAAATTGCCTACTATACTGGTTTATTTAGGCTACCCCCAACGATAAGACAAAGACAACTGTATAAACCGCATACCTGAAAAGAAAATCTTTCGAATATACCGCTGATCACCTCTACTTCTCTCTCTGATGCATTGAATTTCGTATGTTTCCGATGTGAATTTCCGAACCTGTATAATTTTTCGATACTGAAGAACAATAAAATGGGAGACTACTCTTTTTTATACGATAACTTTCGTTTCAGTAATTCTTCTATAATTCCCATTCTTGCATTCGGTTTAATTATAATGCCAGTAAAGATTTCCGGGAAAACCGCAGACTGATTTTCATTGAGAAAGATTTGAAATTGGAAAATAAAATCTTGTGTGAAAGGAGACCGTAGTAGGAACTTAATTTCATAAAATCATATTATGTGAATTCAAACGTCGAATTTACAGAACTATTATTTAATATATGTATTGTATGGTATGGTGGACTTTGAAGCGTATGACATTTTTGTTCAGAAAACATTGGCGGATCAGTTAGGAGTCTCAAAAATCTTAAGTTGAGGGGAAAACACTCAATTACCCTCCAAAACTTTCACCACTTGACAAAAAAATTGGAAAAAACAGCTTATTATGATGAGAAAATGCTTACGAAATTGTTTTTGTACAGTGGAACTTCACCCCCACAACGAAAGCGCTAAATCCGCAAAAAAATTCGTCAGAAAGAAATTTCGTTACACAGAAAATTTGTTTCTATAGTCGGCAATGTCGAGGTCGACTACACTGATAAATTTAAGTTTATCATTTAAACTTGAGCACTTGCTTTAGGCATTTTCACACAACTTTTCACACTAGCGTAATGGCATTGAGTTTAAAAATATAATATTTTTAAACTCAAAAATATAGTATTTTAAAACTCAATGGTAATGGTTAGATTGAAACCAAAAACCCAGGGGTTTATTTAAAAACTGTTTCAGAAGGATCTCTCTGCCCACCGTAATGATTTAGTTTGAAGTCGGGATTCATTACGTACGTCCGGAAAAATTTCGGAAAAAAGCCACACTTATACCTTCTTACCAATACCTTCAAAGAGTAATGTTCTTTGAATATTTCGTTATAGAGAGAATTTACTTCGTTTTCGAGGGTGTTTTTAACATGGAATTTTCATTCAGGTGCAATGTTAGTACGAAATTCGTTATACAGAGAAAAAGTTATACAGACGTTCGTTATAGGGGATTCCACTGTATATGATAAAGGCTCCTAGATATTTTGCAAGAAACGGTTTTTTTTTCAATTTCACCACCCTGTATCTCGAAAACGGTACAGTTTAGAGATAAAGTTGATTGATTTTTTTGTTCATATTTTCAGACGAGCTATAACATTCTGAAGTATTGTTCATATTTTATATAAAACACCCTATATATGGGTATAACGAGAGACAAATAGTTTTCAGGATATTCATATTTTTTCGAATGATCGTTTTTCCAATGAAAACCAAACTGTAAAAGCTGCTCACTTCACGTCAATGCTTTTCTCAATTTATGAGCATTGTTTCGTCCAGAAATATCCTTGAATAAATTATTGAGAAAGGATGAAAACAATATACTTCAGACGATATGGAGTCACACACTCAACACTTATGTCCCATTGTTTTGTGGTTTAATGGGGTTATTGGCGCTATTGATCGCGGTAGCGCAACTTTTTCAATTTAAGTGGATCGTGAATTATTGCTACTTCGATCCGCAGCATTACTGGTGATTATGAGGGACATATGAGGATCAATAATAGAACCTTCAGTCACATCTATTTGGCGGTTTGTCGTAATTGAAACAAATGTTTTGACAGTTTAATTTTCGTATTTAGGATCCCAATTAATTTTCATCAACATAAACGTCAACATGATTACGAACTCTCTTAGCATCAGGTCCTCATGAAGTAAGGCAACAAAAATAAGGTTCCCGGCCATTCGAGAATCAAGGAAACGAAGAGGCTAAAACACTTGCCAAGAAGAGCACAGATGTCCTCATTGGCCCAGAACCCTTCTGAAGTATAGGTAAATGTACCTATAAGAATGAGTTTCTGGAGAAGGAGAAAGCCGAGAGGGAAAAACTCTGGCGGAATCTCCCAAGGATGGATCATTCCACTAAGTTTCCTTTGGAGCTTTGAAACAGCAAGATCGAAAGATATCTGGATCTTGGTAAGAACAATTACACCCTCCTCACTGGCTTTCTCACAGGACACTGTCACCTGTTGAGGCTTGGATTATCGGACGCTGACGAGTGTAGGTTCTGTGGGATGGAGAAGAAACCCCCATTCACCTAGTCACGGAATGATTCGGCATTGGGAGCCTAAGGAGAGAATGCCTTGGGCGAGAAACTTGTAAGAGTGAGGAACTAGCCTCGTCGATTTGAATTTAATATTTCTTTGATAGAATGATTCTGACCTATCAAAATTTGTTCTGACAGTCGTAGAAAAGTAGTGTAAAACTCGAACGAAATGATCATTTCCTACTCACTTCCATCTCGTGCTACAAACTTTCATACTCGTAGGAAATGTATGTCATTCCGTGCTCGTTGTACAATCTACTATTGCACAACCGCACATGAGTGCATTATCCTATCTCGTCAATAAAAACTTTTATGTATATTTCAAATATTCAATCCAATTTTTGTATACAGCATCAATGTTCTTCGAATCATAACGAACCAACAGCCGCCGCTCTGGCTTACGCCTGGACAAGAACCTCACGGGAGAACGCAAAGTCCTCATCTTCGACCCTAGGCGGGGGTACGTTCGACGTGTCCATCCTCACAATCGACGAAGGTTCCCTGTTCGAGGTCAAGGCCACAGCTGGTGACACCCACCTGGGAGGAGAAGACTTCGACAATCGCCTAGTCAATTATTTCGCCGACGAGTTCAAGAGAAAATACAGCAAGGACCTGAGGTCCAACCCCAGAGCCTTGAGGAGGCTGAGGACAGCAGCGGAAAGGGCTAAAAGGACGCTCAGTTCGAGTACCGAGGCTAGCCTGGAGATAGATGCATTGTATGAAGGTAAGACCCTTCAAAATATATCATTATGATCATTTGGAACGGGTCGTTATGGCTAGGTTAGCCTTCGAAACTGCGACCATGTAGCGCTTTCATTCTCTTCCCCTACTCATTCATGGAAACCAAAGGAGGTCGTTAATGACATTGATGAAACCCACATCCTCCTTAGAGGCCTTGGCCGTTACCTCTGGGATCTAAGGCCAGGCAGCTCTGGACAGTAACTACCATGTGTTTTAGCTGTTTCTGATCTACAGAGCCTGTAAATCTCATGTTCTGACTTTCCCATACATCCCATACAATCATTATTCGTACCGACAGTGCCTGGTCAGCAGTCCCACCATCACCCAAAGCTCAGCTCGAGACAGCTTCATGAGATTTCTGGTTTAGGTAAATGCAATCATCACGAATTTTTGGACTGAGTAAGACCAGGGCTATTTCCCCAGAAGGTTAATCTATATTCAGCTCACATTGCTGAACCATTATTTTGGTATTTTCCAAGCCCACAGAATGACTCAGATCCAGCAGGTGTTATCCTTGATGCACTTTTCGCATGTTCATCGGATTTTCATTTCCTTCAACACCACAATGGTCTGGCACCCATAGTAGAGTCACTTTATTTCCTCTCGCCAGTTTCTCTCAGCTTGGCTATCCGTGATGATGTAGATGCGGCCCCTTGAGGTTTATCCTAAGACACTCCTGAGCCTGAAATAATGCTGTCTACATGTACCTATATTTGCCCATTTGCCATTATCTCCGTCTCTAAAATAGGGTTCACTCCCAGAGCTTTAGAGATCTTCGTTTTAGTTCCATATACCTCTTACTGATTTTGATCCCTTTTACATATGGTATTATATTGTTTATCGTTTGTGTTGGTTCGTTTTGAATTGATGTAGGTTGGAATTCTATACAATTGTGTCCCCAATTGGGCAACCCCAATTTTTTGGGGGTTGCCATTTAGCTTAAGAAGTTCAGGTATATTCAATATTTCAATTTTATATTCTTGAAGAGAGCGTTTTTTTGATGCCCGCTTATATGTATAGACTCTTGGCAACTCCAAATTTTGGAGTAAAAATGTTTGATTAGATTCAAAATGAAGGAGCTGCCCTGTATTTGTTGGCTTTCAATGAACAGCGGTTCTTAGAATACCATTCTGTTTATGTACATGCACCCTAAGAAAGATTATCTTCTTTAATTTTCATGGTATTGATATATAAATTTTATGGAGCAGAAAAACTCAATATGATGGAAACAGCCCAAATAATATATCAATACTTATGAAACTTTTATAAATAGGTATCGACTTCTATACAAAGATCTCAAGGGCAAGGTTCGAAGAAATGAACGCAGATCTATTCAGGAGCACCTTACAACCGGTTGAGAAAGCTCTAAACGACGCGAAGATGGACAAGGGGTCCATCAACGACGTGGTGCTGGTTGGCGGTTCCACCAGGATACCGAAATCCAGAACCTACTCC
This sequence comes from Propylea japonica, assembly GCA_013421045.1. Taxonomy (NCBI): domain Eukaryota; kingdom Metazoa; phylum Arthropoda; class Insecta; order Coleoptera; family Coccinellidae; genus Propylea; species Propylea japonica. Next base: position 10,453,695 of record CM024248.1, on the reverse strand, counting down.
AGAACTACTTCAACGGCAAGACCCTGAACCTCAGCATAAACCCTGATGAAGCAGTGGCTTACGTGCGGCTATACAGGCGGCAATTTTGAGTGGAGATACCAGCTCTAAGATACAAGACTTTTCTTCTGGTGGACGTTGCGCCGTTGTCTTTAGGAATCGAGACAGCCGGTGGAGTGATGTCGAAATTATTGAGAGAAACGCGAGGATTCCTTGTAAGCAGTCCCAGACTTTCACCACATATGCTGACAATCAGCCTGCTGTTACAATCCAGGTAAGAAGTACAGATTGACTGAACCACTATATGTATATCGTTTGAACATACGTCATTTTCTTCAGTTCTAATTTACTGAGTTCTGCGGCCTTGGTCAGAATCTAGCCTTCCTCTTTTGTTCCCAAGCCTTGAATACCATCAATCATTTGATGACTGGGCTGGAAACCGCAGAATGACTCTGATCCAATGAAAAGGGGTACCCCCACTCTTGTAATCTGGTCTTCCATTTCGTTGTCGTGTTCTCCAGTTTGTCCAAGTACTCAGCCAGATACAAGGATGACTCGATTGTTTCGCCCGGGTGAATTGAGTGACAGGGGAGAGAAGCCCTTGAAAGCCGGCTTTACTGTCAGATATTCTTCTTTCTGGTAGTTGCATCATGATGTATATGATTAGCTTCACAATATGCTTGTAAGTTTGATATTATCAACAAATGTCATCGACTTGAGCCTATTAGCGTAGAAAGGGTGTGATTTCTCACACCCCCTAGCGATTAGCTATCACACGTCCTACTAAGGGGAACATTCACTCATTCTGGATACCAAGTATCAGGGGATTGAGCTCTGAGGTGTTCAGTGTTCTTCTTCTCCTGGGTCCTGGATTGTTCGTCCTTTGTTGTTTGGTCCTGGATTTCCCGGCTGACGTCCTGGTAGTCGGTCTTGCAATATTTCCATCCATGGTTGTTCCTGGTGTCCATCGTGACCTACCAACTGCCTTACCGTTCTCTCAGCACCGAGAAGTACTGCCTTTTGCATTACTTCGTACAGGTTTTCATCCAAACCTAGCTCCTTGTGATTGCACTTGAGGCTCTTAATAATTCTTATGGTTGAGATGAGAATGGGAATGGTTCTGGTACTAGATATTCCCCACCCCCACTGCTTTTTGATCTGAAGTTCAAGCTCTCGATATTTTTGATATTTTTTTCAGCGTATTTTTGACGTAGGTGTTGTTATTCGGGATGGCTACGTCTATAAGTATTGCTAACTTCTCTTTTTCATTATTAATATTATTATTATCGACTTGAGCGTATTAGCGTAGAAAGGTGAGATTTATCATATACGATCGCGATTGGCCATCACACTCCCTACTAGGAGTAACATTCACTCTCTCGAAAAGCAACTTTCAAGGTAGTTCTGTAGTATTTGGTGTTCTTCAATTCCTGGGTCCTCGTACGTTCGTCGTTTGGTCCTGGTCCTTCTTCAGTTGATGTCCTGGTAGTCGGTCTTGCAATGTTTCCCCCCATGGTTGTTCGTGGCATCCGTCGAGAGCTTAGACTTTCTTACCTCTAGCTCTAGCATCATCGAGAAGTACTACTTTTTGTATTACTGTAGATTTTCATCCAAAACTATCATTATTATTATTATTGAGCCTATTAGTTTGGATGGCAAGTACCAGGGGGGTTGAGCTCTGATGTATTCGGTGTTCTTCTTTTCTTGTGTCCTCGGTCGTCCATCCTTTTGTGTTTGGTTCTAGACTTCTGGGTTGATGCCCTGGTTGTCGCTTTTCGAATGTTTTCCTCAGGTGTTGTCGTTTGCATCCATCGTGACCTTCGAATTTGAGGTTGTATTTAAGATTCTTAAGGATAACTCCTGTGGTTGATATGAGAATGGTTCTGATGCTAGACATCTCTCACTGTCTATCGATCTATTTATTCGTCTATAAGGATTTCTCTTTCCTCCTTCCTCCTAACTAGGATCTGGCCTGCTATGAACCTCCTAAGTTTGTTAGTATGTACTATGCGATACCAATATAACCTGTAGTGATCAATTCCTAGTACTAGCTCAGGCTGATACTTATGGTATTAAGTTATTATTATTATATCAATTCGTTTAACGTTCGTTTTATCAAACCTCTTTTTCAGGTTTACGAAGGCGAACGAGCGATGACCAAGGACAACAATCTGCTTGGAAACTTCGACCTTACCGGCATACCTCCGGCACCAAGAGGGGTGCCCAAAATCGACGTAACCTTCGACTTGGACGCTAACGGGATATTAAACGTTTCGGCGTTAGAGAGCAGTAGCGGTCGATCCAAGAACATCACTATAAAGAACGACCAAGGGTCGTCTTTCTCAAAAAGATATAGAGAGAATGCTTGCGGAGGCAGAGAGGTGAGGTGACAATGAATCAACTAGTTGCTATATATTTTTATTTAACAATTCTCTCAAGAACAATTTATTCGGAGTTAACTTGAGCAGAAGTATTTTCCTCTGACCTCAATCAATGATAGAACTCATCATTCAAACGAAATGACCTTCCAAAACCCTAACTTGAAAAGCAATATATTACCAACACCACTTTATATAATGATGATAATATTCGAAATTATTTCAAAATTGATCTTTCGGATAATAGCTAGGTCCTGTTAACACTAATGTGTTACATAGGACGATAGGACCTTCTCTCAATCAAAGGGCTTTCAGAGAAGGCACCCAAACCACATGGGTCATCTCCGAATTCTGAATGAGTATAGAGAGCTTTTAGATGTGATCACAGATAACCAAGCTCTGAAACACAAATTTCAGGCAGATTACAAGGTGTAATTTCAAGACCCGTTCAGTGGAATAACGACGAGATAGTTTTCAGAGTCAATGTGGTATTAAATTGATGACTCGAAAACTAGGAACGGACGACAGAAAAAGAAAGACATGATTTACCAGTAAAACAACCCTACAAACACTTGACTCTCCAGTAGTAGGATAACAGCTCTCGGGCATCAAGTCAACCTTGTATGGGTATCTGGCCATACTGCTGGGCACGACAACGAAATGGCCGACCAAATGGCAATGGCAAAGTAATCCGTGACTAGGTCAGTGGAGGTTTCTTTCTCCTCCCCACAGAACCTACACTTGTCAGTGTCTGATAATCCCATCCTCAACAGGTGCTTCCTGAGGCGACAGTGTCTTGTAAGAAAGCCTGTTAGGAGGTGTAATTGTTTCTTACCAAAATCCAGATATCCTTTGGATCTTGCTGTTTCAAAATTCCCAAGGAACTTAGAGGAAAAAACTATCCCTGGGAGATTCCGCCAGAGTTTTTTCCTGTCAGCTCTCCCCTTCTCTAGAAACTCCTTCTTATATGTACCACAGAAGGGTTCAGGACCAATTAGTTACATTCGTGAGCCCTCTTTGGCATGTGTATTGGCCTCTTCGTTTCCTTTAAGTCCCGAATGGCCAGATCCCAGATTTAAAAAACCTTATTTTTCTTGCCTACCTCATGAGTTTGTTCCGGCACTTCCAAATCATCTTCGAGTCGATGACGTAGGAGCTTAGTGCTTCAATAGCAGCTTGACTATCTGAGTGAATGGCTATATCCCACTTCTGATGTTTTCTTTCTAGGTTTATATCTAGACATCTTTCAATAGCTAGCCTAGGTACTTGGCCCGTATATCCCAGCGCCACCTCATGTAGAGGTTTTGGAACCATCTGTATGCCAATACGGAGGTTGGTCAGTACTTCACTAATTTCCTCCTCTGTCCACAGATACAAAGAAGAAGACGACCGTCAGAGGGACAGGATCGCAAGCAAGAACAAACTGGAATCGTACGTTTTTTGGGCTGAAGCAAGCGGTCGATGAGAACGGCGACAAGCTAAGCGAATCAGACAAGAAAAAAGTGACAAAAGAATGCGAAAACTGTATAAAGTGGCTGGATGGAAACCAGCTGGCCGAGAAGGACGAGTTCGAGCACAGGTTGAAGGAGTTGACCAGAATTTGCAGCCCCATTATGACCAAGCTGCATACGGGTGCTTCAGGTCATGGTGGTGGGGAAAAGAGCAGGGATGGAAATGGTCCGACCATTGAGGAGTTGATTGAGATTGTTGAAGAAGTTGTTTTATGTTTGAATAAGCTTTTTAATGCTATGAATTAGAATTGTGGTTTTTAGTTACATTGTCTGTTTAGGTTTTAGTGTTTACGCTTTGCAGTTGAACTCTGTCGTGAAATATATATCTTTCAAAACGTACACTTTGTTTTTGTTGCCTGAAATATTCCAATGTTGAAATGGAAGTGAATAAAGTTTTAGCTTATAACTCAACGAATCTTTGTTAAATAATCTCTTCGCGAGGGTAAATGGGGATGGTTGGACCAGTGGGAGAAACTATAACATACAAGATTTAGCCACAGTGTAGAAGTCAGATTGTGCACACTATCTATCTCTTCTTGGAATTGGCTAAACCAAAGTGCCTATGGATCGATAATAATTGAAGTCTGCTATAGTTCCTTGGAGCCATAAATCAAAATCTAGACTTATACGCCGAATTTGAAATAATAATAATGCAAGGAAGAGCGATGTGCTAAGTCCAGACAGACATATTTTTCCAGACACAGCCTAGAAACAAATGTTGAATCGTATAAAGAAAATTGCAGAATTTGACATTGTATTCAAAATACCTAGTAAGACAAACCCGTTTGTAAAACTCATTTATGAGTTCTTCTTGCGACATCTAGGGAATTTTCTGTGAACTATCCGAAGAAAAAAAAGGAAGGAAATACAGGGACGACCTTATAGAACATTTGTGTCGAATAATATTGTATTGGCTAGCAATATAATAAACACAAATTAAAACACTTATCGTTTGTGTGTCGAAAAAGTTTACTTTTTGATTGTCGGGCGCCGAAAGCCTAAATTACCCAGAGTAGGTGTACTTTTTACTCCAAGGTAAATTATGTTCTCGAGCAGAATGCTTCCCACAACTTTCCAAAGAAACAAATCTCCAGGATAGCGCCATCTAGTTCGAATATCCTTTAAGTGAAACTATTTTTCCTTTCCATGTTTGATTGAATATGCATGACATCATACTTTGAAATAGGAGAAGCCATGCATTAAAATTGATCATTTTCGTCGACTTCAAAATAAAAGGTGAATTCAACGTATACGAAATTGATTGATAATGACCCATTTTATTACTCACTTTCAACTACAGTGGAACTTCCCTATAACGAACTTCTGTACCTATAACGAATTCCGTACAAGACATTGCACCTTGAATCCAAATTCCATGTTAAAAACACCCTCTTAAACGAAGCAAATTCTCTCCATTACCAAATATTAAAAGAATATCAGTAATATCACTCTTTGAATGGGTATTGGTAAGAAGGCATAAGGGGGGTTTTTCCGAAATTTTTCCGGAGTACGAAATGAATCCCCCTTAAACCAATCATTACGGCGGGCAGAAAGATCCTTCTGAATCAGTTTTAAATACACCCCTGGCTGTTTGGTTTCAAACTACTACCATTACGCTAGTGTGAAAGTTGTGAGAAAATGTCTAAGTGCTGATTCACAATGGACGTAACCATAACGAACACGTAAACGTACTTTGTCCGTAAACGTAATGGTGTTCAGAATGGACTTTGGGCGGAGTAGCAAATTATAGACTAAAAAGATTTCATAGCTTAAACAAATTGTTACTTTGCGTTTCAAATTATACTCACCCACTGAAATACAATATAAATGCCCAAAGTTGTCGCTGGCACCAAACTATTATTATTATTGTCTTGTCTTTTTACGTCATTTTGACGTATTGGGCTCACAACTCACAGAATGTGAACAAATTTCTAAAATTAACGTTAGAATTACGGACTACCATAAGCTCAACGTAAACATAAAAATTACAGAGCCTATTGTGAACAGTTCCATATGATTTGCATTGGTTCAACTTTGCGTTTTTCGTTTACGTTCCGGGAGTTTTATGGTTACGTCCATTGTGAATCCAGCATTAAAGGAAGTTTGACTGACAAACTCAAATTTATCAATGAAGTCGACCACGACATTGCCGACCATAGAAACAATTTTTCTGTATAACGAAATTACTTTATAACGAATTTTTTTGCGGATTTAGCGCTTTCGTTATAGGGTTCCACTGTATATGTTTCCGAAATAATGAATACAGCCAGAGACACAGTAGTCCGAATTTAAACGATGAAACTCATAAATTTTCGAAAAAATGAATATATTTAATGGTGAACTAAAGTTTTTACCACCAGAAATACTCAAATGGGTTTCTCATTTGAAGGTTATTGTGCTCAATATAAATTAAACACGCTTCCAATCTGATAATAGACGCGACAATTGAAATCACTCAATCCTCAAATTTTCTTACATACTCGAAGATAAATATCATGTTTGTTTTATTATCACATAGACCTACCTTCTTACTACGTCTACTTTTCGTTTTCTTCTTTGTATTGTTAACACTTCCATTTTTTTCTCTTTTTCTAGACAGCTTTTTTTCACTCATAATTCGACTTCGAACTCACTTTTCTACTGACACAATAACCTAATTCGTTCGATAACTAAGTTACGGTAATATAATATCAATATATGCGACGCCTATATTTCATGGTGGTATGGTATTCATTTCAATGACTGTAACATTGAGTTGAAAAATTTTGGGACTATCTAAAACTCTTCGAATTTTCGAAGATATAACATGAGAATTTGAAAATTCTAAATAACGTATGCAGATAAATTTTTTTTTAAGAAAATGGCGTGAAATGAGAGGCTTCTGAAGACTTGGGGCCTATTGCACGAAATACTTTGCAACTTTTCACCTTGCACTTTTCACTTTTCGAATGAATTACGTTGCACAAAATTCATTCATAATTGAAAAGTTCAATGTGAAAAGTCGATTGCAAAGTGAAAAGCACTTCAGAGAATTTGTCAGAAAGCAACTTTTCAATTTACATTTTGCATTCTGACAAATTTTGCAGAGTGAAAATTAATTATGTTGCACAACATTTAACCCAACACTTAATATCTGGGAGGTGTTTTTCCACTTTGCACTTGACTTTTCACATAGCACTTTTCGATTATGAATGCGTTTCGTGCAACGTAATTAATTTGAAAAGTGAAGAGTGCAAAGTGAAAAGTTGCAGCAAAGTATTTGGTGCAAAGCCCCTGATCATATTGGAAAAACGATATTTCAAGTTATGATAACCTGAGAACTTAGGATCTCATTCAATTCATTTATGAATTCAACATTCAACATAATGAAAAAACTGTCCTTGTAATGTTTTTATTTCGAGAGCGTAATAACAATACCGCGAAAGTTGAATTTCAAAATCACCCTGTAGCACGAAAATATTCAGCGTTTAAGGTTCCTCGAAAATGGCATGTATATTACTTGTATTCTTCTTTTATTTAGGGGATATAGTACTAAATGATCGTAATCTGACCCCCCTTCAGATCAATATACACTGACAGGCAAAATAATCGATCCACTCAAAAATCGATGAAGTTTGTTAATTCTTAAATATGTTATTTCAAGTCCGATTCAAATGAATTCTTTTTTCAATTGTAGGTATGTACATCCTTAATCGATAACCAGAAAAATTTCAAGAAAACTCAACTAAAGTCAGATTTAAAAAACACATTTTGTTTCACCCTGTATAAAATTACGTACGCCGAGTGTTCTTGTAATTTAAAACCGGTGATTGATTAAGGATGAACATACCTACAATTGAAAAAAAATCAATCGAATCGGACTAGAAATAACATATTTATGAATCAGCAATTTCATCGATTTTTTGAGTGGATCGATTATTCTGCCGGTGCGTGTATTTGGGCCTTCCTGTATGTCATCAGACAACAAATCAATTTGGCACTCGCCGCATGTTTGGCGACAATGATAACATTGTTCAGATCACAAAGCAAACAATCAAAATTACAAATTGATAAATCCTTGAGAATTTTCAGAAACTCTACGTAGGTACTTCAAAAAAAGTTCCAATAAATTTATTGTATGTAGGTACTTCAAATAAACTCGAATATAATTTCGTCGCAACAGGAATTCAGATCGCAAATTTCCTCAAGAACACACAATCGTAATCAATATTATTCCATTGATTTTCCTCGTTTTCCAACTTTTCCATCGAAATCCACTTTTACCGCCCACTCAGCGGTTTTCCGAGAATTCTGTGTAACATTAAAAGGTCGCCATGTGCATCATACTATTGTGACCTTCGGGGAACCCACCTCGTGCCAATAAACGTGAATCTTGAAAACATTCACACCCTGCACGATTTCCATCAGAAAAGCAGAGCAGAGTTTCCAATACCAGCCAATGGAGCACTAAATAGTCACAAATATCTTCATGAAAAAGTACTGAAAAAAAAATAGTCATAAGTTTTGTACGAACAAACAACAGTACAGAAGCTTCTGAATTGTATGTTGTTTACAATACAAATTGATTTGGTTACTGCCACCAACATAAACGTCATAGAGTCCGTAGCACCATAAAGTAACTGGCCTTTTCCTCGTACTTACCTGACTTGCCTTAGCAAATCAGGCTACTGCCCCATATGTGATTATAATCATCACAATCATGGATGTACGTCATGATTGTGAGACCTATAATCACATAGCTCATAGGTCCAGTGATGCACACACAGGCAAGCCTATGTACTTTATCGAGCCTTTTCCTCGTACTTACCTGAATTGCCTTGGCAAACCAGTCTACTGCCTCATATGTGATTATAGGTTTCACAATCATGGATGTACGTCATGGCTCGATAAAGCACAAAGGCTTGCCTGTATGTGCATCACTGGAGTTATAAGAACGTGCCCAACTAGGGCACTTGAGGTCATTACGGATCTCACATCTAGTGATTGATAGGGTAGCCAGTGAGGCTATCCTCAAAATATCTGAGGAAGGTACAGGTAATGAGAGAATGAAGAATCAGAGAGTCTGGTCCTCTCAGAACAACTACATCTCATCTGCTAACTTCCCTATTGATGTATGATCAAGAAAGTATGCACCGAGAAAAAGTTCAGGATATTGAATGAGAGGAACAGGAACGTGAATACACCGACTATAACCTCAAAGAAAATACCGTAAAATGGTATACAGATGGTTCCAAAACCTCTACAGGAGCTGGCGCTTGGATATACGGGCCAAGTACCAAGTGTGCACCATAGACTAACTAAACGGAGAATAGATGAGACACTAGTAGAACAAGCTGCAACGACATCTTTTTTTGTACAACATTACTAATTCGTGAAAAAAGCTCAATTGAAAAAGGAATCTGTATCGTAAAGCTGCCTCAAAAAGAATTCTGTAGTGCACCTTTTAAATAGGTAGGTACGCCCATATACAAGAGGCAAAAAGTTTTTTGAAATACAATTTCCAAAAGGAAATCAGAAATGGATTCGTGCAAGTTATCGATGAGTGAGGAAATTTATTTTCATGAAAATAATACCTGCAACGAACTTTCATCTGATTTTCTTTTGGAATCGAGAAATGAGGATCAATAATCAAATTCTAGATAGAATAAAAATTTATTACCTGAAAAAGGTATCACCAATCGAAAATACAGATTCATTTCATAAATATCTAATCAATAAACTAATAATTGCATTGAAAACATTCTCAAAAACTAACAATAATGAATTCAATAATACAAAATATGAGTATTTACCTACTAAACTTATTCAATACATGAAAAACTTTTTTGAAAACTATCTTAATTCTTATAGGTAACAGAATATATATAATATATATTTGGAAATTACCTTTTTGCATCTCGATTTTCACATCCAATAACACAACACATCTTCACTCTTGCAGGCATATCGAATTCATGATATTTCAAAAGAACGTGTCAAACCACTCCTTGTGTCAGTTGACAATTCAAAGGTTTTTTGATAATAACGATTTTACATACTATTTTCTCGAAAGGATTTCTATGAATGCAACGACATCTAACTATCAAATTGAGAATAATTTTTTCGTGTATTAGTACCCCTCCTCCGACAGGTGGCGCGACATATACGAGTGGCTCATCTATTATTTTAGTTTGTCTATGGTGTGCACTGTCGCTAGGCTCCTGTATGAACGTCTTTCAAGTTACTGAAGCTATTGAAAGATGTCTAGATATAAATCTAGAAAGAAACTATCAGAAGTGCGATATAACCATACACTCAGATAGCTATTAGAGCACTGAGCTCCTACGTCATCGACCCAAAGATGATCTGGGAGTGCCTGAACAAACTCAAAGAGGCGCACGAATGTCACTCATTGGCCCAGAACCCTTCTGCGGTATAGGTAAATGTACCTATAAGAAGGAGTTTGGAGAAGGAGAAAGCCGAGAAGGAAAAACTCTGGCGTAATCTCCCAGGGATGGATCATTCCACTAAGTTTCTTCGGAACATTGAAACAGCAAGATCCAAAAGATATCTAGATCTTGGTAAGAAATAATTACACCTCCTCACTGGCTTTTTTACAGGACACTGTCGCCTCAGGAAACCACCTGTTGAGGATGGGATCATCGAACACTGACGAGTGTACCTTCACAGATATTGGATTTCATCAGATCTCTGGAACTGGAAGGCGAGCTGTGAAGGTTGTGAACAGAACAGCTCTAATAGTTCGAGACCATTAGTCGCTCGATTATCGAGTTGATTACAAGATTTTTCCGACGATCTCAACATGAATTATTGTGTATAAATTCTTCATTGAAATACATTCTCATTTTGCACGACACATACATTCGGAATAATGGAATTTCTATGTTTCTATGTTTCAGTAGAGTTTTCGACATTTCTTATAGTGCTTCTGAATACTTTGTATAGGGTTGTCATGAGGATTTCACATTAAAATATAGCATAAATTGAGAATTAGAATGGGTCATTAATGTTCAATTTAGTACACATTAAAATCACCTTTTATTTCGAGGTCGGTTGAAACATCTGTTACAGCTCATTTTTGAGCGCTCGTTCTACTTAAAGGAGTGCTATATCGTTCCGCCAAAATGTCTGTAATTGTCGAATTTTGAGCTGAAAATGGTCTCAAACGATAGGGTATGACTCAAATTCATTTCTGTCCGTGGGTCCGCTGTCCGGCCATTAGCACGATAACTTTCGAAGGAGACATTGTCCTAGAGACAATAAAATTTTCATTATACAAATAATACTCACGTGTATGGTCAACCTTATTTCCATAACATAAAAAGGAGACGTCAGTGTATCGATCTGTATGAATAGCGTCGCGACGGCGCCTTTGTTACTTACGCTAACATAAGGGCGCAAGCTACGAACTTGCCCGCAGTAGTACATCGAACTATCAAAGTGTTCATTTCTTGGAAAGAATTGCGGAGTATGTCTGGCAAGATTTGAAACCTTCGAAAAAGTAGGTGAGTAATAATAATATTTTCGAATTTTGAGAAAAATATGGCTTAGTTGTTTAGTGATAAATAAAAAATGCTTTGGTTATGATTCATCGGCTTTTTCATTTTCTTCAACACCACAATGACTCGGCACCCATAGTATAGTCAGTCAGGTCAGCAGACTCTTTTCAGTGCGATTCCTTTATAGACCAGAATGTATAATTTTTAAAATGGCAAAAAATTAAAAAAAAATTATAGTACTCGTTAAAAAAGGATGAGAGAATATAACAGAAAAGAAAGAAAAAATAATTTACGGACGATCTGAGGTCGGGAAGTGTAAAGGGGTGAGTTTTTGGGCAAAAAACGGTTTATCTCGATTTCCGGCCAAAGTCCTATAGAAAAAAGTTAAATGACAAAGTGGTAAGTAATAAAGAGACCTACAACTATTGTAATTACACTTTTTTCACATAACCTCAGAATTTATGTGAAGAATTCGAATAATCAAGTTTTTGGTTTTTTATTTTTATCTTATGCGAAAAAAAAATTTTCTTCACGAAATTTGGCGAGAACTTACCTTTTTATGTTCTAAAGACACTGTAATTTTTTTGATTTGAAAATTTATTTTTTCACCTCATTTTGACTCGAATCGTGGAAACACCCTAATTTTCAATCGAAAATTCTCGGGTCAAAATATCAGCTTTTTGAAAAAACTCGGGGGGTTTTTTGTTCGTCGAAATCTCTTATTTCTGATAATATAGAAAAATATATACATTACTATGGTAAATGTTCTCAAAAAATGCAAAGAAAAGAAAACAACTCGAATCCGAAATTTTTTTAATCAAAACTCGACGTCAACCCGGAACCGGGTGAAAAGGCAAGTAATGCTGGTTATCAGAAAATATAAAAAAATCTAAGTTGCATGATTTTAAAATAATGGGCATTTAAAAAAAACACGCAAAATTCCACACCCTGTGACAGTCTTTTCGCTCCTGTTGCCACAAATATAAACGTTTTCCAATTTTTTTTTGCTGTGTAACCTTGAATAATGCTTGTCTGAACTGTAATCAAAATTTAAATACCAGCTGCTCTAGGTTTCATGAAAATAGAGCTTGCTCCTCAGAAAAAAACTCATAATAAACAATTGCCTAGTTTCAACTGACTGTATTGGAAAAAAAATGTACTACGCAAGTTTGGCATGTTTTGTCAAAAGTTGGCGCATTTAGTGAGGATTCCAAATGGTATAATACTTGTTTAATTGTAGCTGCCGTAGTTCAAATTTATTTTCGATTGCCTTTGAATACACTTTTTCTTAAACTGCTTCCCAGTCAAAAAGTCCAATAGATTCAAGTCCGGCCAGAAAAAAAATTTCTGGAGAAATTTCTTTGGAATTTTTTTTTCTGGTAACATTTTTTCCGGAAGATGGATCGTCCGTTCTGGTCCAATCTCGTGGCATCGGCCTTGAATCCATCAGACTTTTTTACTGGGAAGCAGTTAAAGAAAAAGTGTATTCAAAGGCAATCGAAATAAATTTGAACTACGGCATCTACAATTTAACAAGTATTATACCATTTTGAAATCCTTACTAAATGTGCCAACTTTTGACAAAACATGTCAAAGGTGCGTAGTACACTTTTTTGAGCGCTCGTTCTACTTAGACGAGTGCTATATCGTTTTGCCCAAATGTCTGTAATTTTCGAATTTTGAGCCGAAAATGGTCTCAAACGATAGGGTTCGACTCCCTGATGGAAAATATGAGGTTAAATCAAATTCTGTAGGGCCGGCCGTCCGGCCGGCCGTCCGTGAGCACAATAACTCTCGAACGGATTGTCCTAGAGACTTGAAATTTTCAGGGTGTGTTCAGCTCCCAAATAGCTCGGTTAAGTTCGTTAACCAGAAAAATCGTACAGGGTGTTCCATAAAAAGTGGCCATTCAAAATTTTTGTTCCTCAATATTTCACACAAAACGAGGGCAAACGGAATGAAATTTTGCAGCAACTTGCCAGATGCTCATAGTGAGCCTCTCGCAAAATTTTGTGGCCATAGTATTAACAGAACCATAGAAAATTCAATTGGAATATTGAAAAGAAGAATTTTTTTATTTCCATAACCAACTTTCCGATTCAAATGAAATTCATTTTGTAAGTTGAGACTGATATACTGAATGTTCATGCGAAATTTCAAGAGGATAGCATCATCAGAACCATAGGAATTCCAATTGGAATATTAAAGGAAAGACTCTTTATATTTCCATAACAAGATATCCGAATCAAATGAAATTTATTTTTGGAATTGAGATTTATATATTGAATGTTTGTGCAAAATTTGAAGATCATCGCATCATCCGAACTATAGAAAATTCAATTTGAATATTGAAAAAAAAATTATTATTATTATTGTATTTTCATAACAAGATATCTGAATTGAGTGAAATTTATTCCTGGTATAAAGATTGATATACTGAATGTTCATGCTAAATTTCAAGAGGATCGCATCATCAGAACCATAAAATTTAATTATTTTAATTTTCAAGTGTGACCATAGAATTGAATTTTTTTAATTGTTTATATATAAAGTATCAATTTCAAGTCATATACAGAATTTTGAGATGATAGTCCTATTGCTCCACCAGAGAACGAGCGCTCAGAAGCTCCTGCTCAGGGCTTGCTTCCATTTTTTTCAATACAGTAAAATTTTTATTACACTTTAGACAAGCATTATTCAAGGTTACACAGCAAAAAAAAAATTGGAAAAAGTTGATATTTGTGGCAACAATGCCCATTATTTTAAAATCATGCAACTTAGATTTTTTTATATTTTTCTGTTCCGGTTCCGGGTTGACGTCGAGTCAACACCCTGTATACAATTTTGTGCTATTTAGTAAATGTACACTTTAATTACTTGAAAAACTTAGGATTATATGTTGTGTTAGTAAAATTAAATTAAAGAAAGGGATTAATTATGAATCGTGGTAAAATATGTTATGATAAACGGGGAACTTTTTAGCCGGTGTGCTAATTTCTCGAATATAAAATTTTCCAGAATACCTTATCTGAATAAATAGATATCCCATTACGACAATCATATCCGATTTAATTGCGATATTTCCGACATATAAACATACTTATTCAGAGTAAATATCACCTGAGCAGAACACGTTCGTACCAGGGAAAATTCCACCGAAATTTCATTAAATCAATCTAATCAAACATCTTAAAAAAAAAGTGGGGTAAATCCTATCCAACCTTGAATCATTCCAGACCTTATCAAAAAATTTAAGTACATACTAATTCATTTTTTATCATCAACACTCCAGATTGTATTATCATCAAGTGGTATCGGAATTCACGTAGAAACAATAGAAATGAACATTGTTTGAATTTCACCAATATAATGATTATTTCCACCACAAATAATAAAATATAAATTCAGACTATGAATATATATTCTTGAATAATGCCGATAATGCAGTAACACAATAATGTATGCACAAATGTATCTTTCAAATGCTTTGTTGAAATATCGAGATGTTATCGTTGAAAACCTATTGTCTAGGGTTTTGAACATATTACTAATACATTTAACTAATGAGTAGAGAAATGCAAAATAACATCGATCTGTGAAGATAAAATGATCGCAGTTCTTATTGTAGTGAACTTGCTAATTTATTTTGGTTGTAAAATAACTGTGAAAATCAGTATTTTATATGTTTACATGAATTTTTTCTGATTGATTGAGATATCATTTGGGCTATTTCCATCATATTCGCTTTTGCTGTTCAACGTTTCGGACAGCCTTCGCAAGCAGTGGTCAGGAAAAACAATTGTTGATGACTTTGAACTATTTTTCATTTATTCAGTCTATATCTATACTATCTATACTAATATTATAAAGAGGAAAGATTTGTACGTTTATGGGTTTGTGGACTTGTGGGTTTGTGTGTTTGATACGAGTTAACTCATAAGCTACTAGACCGATTTCAAGAATTCTTTCACCCTTAGAATGCTACACTATCCCTGAGTAACATAGGCTATACTTTTCACCCGAGAAAATTAAGGAAACCTACTATGACTTCAATGATAATAAATATGAGTACCAAAATCAGCCATGATCAGTTATTTTCAGGTGCGCTGCAAAAACCGTAAGACGTACATGGAAACAATGAATGATACAAATGTACCTCTTTAATAGTTCTACAAAAAAGTACGGAATAGCATATATCTATCTTTCAAGGTTTACTCGGTATTACCTTTTAAAGGTATCCAAATGTTTCTCAAGATTATGCATTATTTGGGAGTATTTTCCTATGAATACGCTATTGATCCTTATCCAATTAAATACATACGTCGTTCATACCCAGTATTTAATTTAGAACGAAATTGCCTTCTACATCATTCAATTATGATGAATACATCAAAAGATATGGCAGGTTGAAGATGAAATCGCACCAAAATGCGTCTCCGCAGGTAGGCACTAGGCGGGTAGGAGAAGGTACCGAAGTGTGAGAGGAGGTTTCTAGTTGTCAATAAAAATCATTAGATTTTTTTTACGCTAGATCTCATTATTTGAGCCCAGATGCTTTTGAGATCAACAGACGTTCATTGTGTTTTCTGTTATTGACATGAAAGCAGCTTTCTTCAATTTGCTACTTCTCAGTTTTTCTTCTTTTGATATTATGGAAGCTTCAACCCAAAGAATATGGTCTTAATTCCGAACATCTTGGTCAAGCTTTGACTTATCGGTATCTTCATGTTGAGCTAGTTTTCTATGTTCTTTGATTCGAATATTCAGAGAACGTTGACTGTTTCCAAAACGTACAGACTTTAGGGCATAACTATAGCACGCAATTCCTCTATTATTTTCCTTTCAACTGGGGTCATTATGGCTATGCATATACTGCGACCATGCTGATCTTTTGTTCTCTTCCCTACTCATTCATGGAAAGCCAAGGAGGTCGTCAATGGCGTTGATCAACCTCTTTAGTAACCTTAGCCGTTACCTCTTGGGTGTTCAGGACCGGTTTCCCCATATGAATTGTTCTTTGTGGGGCTAAATCTAAATATTTGCATACCACATGTTCAGCTGTTATTGCTTCTGATCCACAAAGCCTGCAAATCTTATCTGCAGTCTGTACTCTGTACCATACGGTACAAATTATGTTTGTACCGACAGTGCCCCGTCAGCAGTCTCACCATGACCCGAATTTCGGCTCGTGATACCTTCATGAGCTTTCTGGTATAGGTTTTTTGGACTTAGTCCAGGGCTGTTTTTCTAGAGAGTTATTCTGTTATTTAACTCCCATTGCTGGAGTGCTACCTTATATTGGTCTTTTCCAAGCCCACAGAAAGGCTCAGGTGCAGCAGTTGAAAACTTTATGCACTTTTCGCAAGGTCAACTACTTCTTTTTCTTCAAGACAACCGTGCCCTGACACCCATGGTAGAGTCACTTCATAGCCTCTTGTCAGTTACTTTATGGTGTTACGGCACTCCCAGGTCAGCAGAGACCCGTGGCAGTGCGCTGTTCGATTCCTCTAAGGACATACGCAAAACAAAGAAAACAATACAATGAAAACATCAAAATTCATGTAAATAAAATAATATGAATAAATAAAAACATGTTATCATCGAGTAACATATATAACATATAACATATTCAACATTAAATAATGTTGTATAATCAATATTCAACCTCTATTTTAGCGTTGTCCCCTAATGTGTCTGTTCAAGCTAGTTAGGTATTTAGTACTGAAATCACACAGATAACAGGAGTATTGTTTCTTATTTTGAACAAAACTTACATGTCTGCGCAAACTTCTAGCAAAGTTAGTTCTGTAACTGGTGCTAAATTTGCAATATTCACAGTTGTATATTCTGCTCTCATCTGAATGGACAGTTTAAAAATGACTCGCAATGCTCGCATGAAAACATTATTATATTGGAATGCACTTCGTCTGTGTGTTCTGGTACAATAGGGGCGTTCGGCATCGACATCGGACGTGTCGGATCGATCTAAACCGTTCGTTTATTACATCCGGATTGAGGGGAATACACATCTGTACCGTTCGTCATAAAAATCTGAGCAATCCGACGTCGATCTTTTCGCTCGGTCGATTTCGATGGAGCAAAGCGATTTTATCCATAGAGTTTCATGTTTTTTATATTTTTGTTTGTTTTATGTTGAGTTTCCCGATCCGACAACCGATAGATTGAAAAATTCTAACAGTTTTATTCTTCTGTTTTCACTTATTCATTAAAAACTCAATTAATTCATTGAAATTTTCAATATAGCTATCGTAGTTATAAATGGGCAGGAGGAGATATTGCTTTCCCGTTTCTTTTTCGTGTAATTAATCAATTAATTGATCAGGATCTTTCGGTACATATCGGTTATTATATGTTCTGTGGGTACAACTATCGCCGTATTGAACGACCAGAAGGGGATATTGCATTACTCGTTTCTTTTGCATTCAGTGCCTTTGCACCTAATTATTTAATTGAGATTTTATGGAAGAGCTACTAAAAGGGTGAAAGTATCGTTAAAAGATGAGCATATTTCCCAAATAGTGATCTTTGAAATCTCATAATCTATAAAAGTAGAACAGAGCAGTATGTTCTGTGGCAGATGCTCTGTACCGTTCGTTTATTCCCAGATATTTCAGATTTATCTGTACGATCTGTGGTCACGTGACTAAAAAATCCGTCCGCTCGCGGAGGTCAATGCCGAACGCACCTAATATATTGTCTTTTGGTCGTGTAATCGAATAGGGTACACCCTTCCAGATCAGCAGAAAGTAGAAACCCCTGGCAGTACTTTGTTAATATAAGAACATACGCAGAAAAAAAATACAATACAATTAGAAAATATATTCGCATCAAAATTCATGTAAATAAAATAATATAAATAAATAAAAACATTTTATCATTTAGTAACGGTAAAATTTAACATTCAAAAAGTAATCAATATAAAGTTGTATAATCAATATTCAACCTTCATTTTAGTGTTGTCCCTTAATGTGTCTATTCAAGTTAGTTGGGGTACTTGGTAGTGAAATCACACAGATCACATGAGTATTGTTTCTTTTCATGAACAGAACTTACATGTCTTCTCAAGCTGCTAGGAAAGTTAGTTTTGTAACTGCAGAGTTCACATCGCAAGTCACTCTGCTGCAAATGCATTCTGTTTGTGTGTTCTTTCAAATAATCAACACTACTGGTGCTAAATTTGCAATATTCACAGTTGTATATTTTGCTCTCATCAGAATGGACAGTTTTTATATGTTTATCGAAGTTCCATTTTCTATTGGTAGAAAACTCGCAATGCTCGCATGAAAACTTCTTTATATTCGAATGCACTTCGTCTGTGTGTCTTTTCAAGAGAAAGTGTCTTTTGGTCGTGTAATCGCATAAAGGACAACTGAAAAGGAGTGACTTCTTGCGAGATATTTTTGATTCCTTACCATCATTGGTTAAGATCGATGTGATTTCTTCTGAAGTTTGTTCGTACTGAAAATTAGAAGTATCTGTGTCCTCGTTTTTAAAACTCCTTTTCAACCAATGGGACACTAATTTTCAAATGTACTTCGTCTAGATAACTGAAAATGGACGATGATTTGATTTCATACCATCATCAGTTGGGTTCCATGTGATTTCTTCTGATTTTTGTTCGTACTGAAAATTAGAAGTATCTGTGTACTCATTTTTAACACTCCTTTCATCCAATGGGACGCTAATTTTCGAATGTACTTCGTCTAGATAACTGAAAATGGACGATGATTTGATTTCATACCATCATCAGTTGGGTTCCATATGATTTCTTTTGTTGTTTGGTCGGACTGAATATTAGAAGTATCTGGGTCCTCATTTTCAACACTTCTTAGATCGAATGGGACACTAATATTCAAATGTACTTTCTCGGTGTGTCTTTTCAAGAAATATTGTCTTTTTGTTGTGTAACGACATAGGTTACAACTGAAAATGGACGACGATTCTGATTTTATACCTTCATCAGTTGTGTTTGATGTGTTTTCTTCTGATTTTAGATCGGACTGAAACTTGAAAGTACCTGCTTCCTCATTTTTATCATTTTTCATCCAAAGGGACACTACTTTTCAAATGTACTTCGTCTAGACAACTGAAAATGGACGATGATTTTGATTTCACACCATCAGCAGTTGGGTTCCATGTGATTTCTTCTGGGTGTTTGTTCAGACTGAATATCAGAAGTATCTGGGTTCTCATTTTCAACACTTCTTACATCAAATGGGACACTAATATTCAAATGTACTTTCTCAGTGTGTCTTTTCAAGAAATATTGTCTTTTGGTTGTGTAACGACATAGGTTACAACTGAAAATGGACGACGATTCTGATTCTATACCTTCATCAGTTGGGTTTGATGTGTTTTCTTCTGATTTTTGTTCCGACTGAAATTGAAAGTATCTGTTTCCTCATTTTTATCACTTTTATCATCGAATGGGACACTAATTTCCGAATGTACTTTGTCAGTGTGTCTTTTCAAGAAATATTGTCTTCTTGTTGTGTAAGGGCATAGGGCACAACTGAAAATGGACGATGATTTTGATTCGATACCATCATCAGTTGTGTTCGAAGTTTTTTCGAGCTGAATATAAGGAGTATCTATTCCTTATTTTTAACACTCCTTACATCGAATGAAATACTCATTTCCGAATGTACTTCGTCTATGTGTCTTTTCACGAGATATTTCCTTTTGGCCGTGAAAGGGCATATGGGACAGTTGAAGAATGATGATTTCTTGCGAGATAGTTTAGATTTCATAACATCATCGGTTGGGTTCAATGTGATATCTTCAGATGTTTGTTCGGACTGGAAATATAAAGTATCTGGGATCTCAATTTTACCACTACCATCGAATGGGACACTAATGAGTTCAATCATGAAGGTCCTGCAATGTTTATGGAAAATGATATTGAATTTAATTATATTTAATCATTTGAGATGAAAAAAATATACAAATAGAACCCAAAAAGCAGTCATAAATTCAAATATAGTATATTTGAATGTGTGAATGCTTGTTGGGTTCACTGTATTACAGTGTTTATGAGAAAGTTCGCACCAAAAGGCACTTTTCTAGGGCACTTCTTTTGCACAACTAAACTGAATTATATTTCTAAGAATTTTTCTTCTATATACATATTTTACAAAGAAAATCTATGTATGAAAATATCACAATGTTGGTTCCTTTAAGTTTACACAATATTCACACATCTAGTAAAATGTCAAATTGACATCTGCCTAGTTGATAAATTTAAATTCGAAATAATTTTAGCCTCGACGACTCAAGCGTTTAATCTGTTGATGAATTATATTTTTCTTAAAAACCGTGAATTCTACCACTTTCAATTACAGAGGAATACCACAAGAATATTTTCTTGTGCATGAAATATCGGCTTCAATTTATTCGTTTCAGTTTTTTAACTTGTGATGAACACGAAAGCTAATATTCATTCCTCAAAAATTGAAAACATTTTTTAGGTTTTCGCTCCCAGTCTCTGAAACAAAAACAATTAAACATTTTTAATTAAGATGAAATGCTCCTGCGTAAATTCTTGCACTAATTTGTCAGGAGCAAATTGGTTTGGAAAAAATTGTTGCCTTACAGTAAACCTAAAAATAAAATAAATGAAAAGGACAACTTTCAATGTCAATAAGACTAAAAAAAAAAAGACACAATTCCAAAGATTTTCCAAGTTTGTCTGAAGAAGGAGTCTGATATAGAAACGTTACGTTGTCCATTTCATTCAATTTCTTTTTTAGTTTTACTGTTAGGTAACAATTTTTTCTAAACCAATTTGCTCCTGACAAATAAGTGCAAAGATTATCCTAGGAGCACTTCATCGTAATTAAATTTTTTTAATTGTTTCTGTTTCAGAGACTGGAAGCGAAAACTTAAAAAATGTTTTCTAGAAATGCAGAATCCTCCCAGATTATATTTCAATCGATATAATATGAATTCTTTCTATATTTGACATCGGAATTAATGAATACCTACTTTTGGCTTGTAACTTCTCAGCAAACAAACAAATGATAATTATAAATAGTATTTTCATTTAAACTCACCCATCTTCCATTTCTTCAAACTGCCCCTCATAGCAAAAATATTCTACCTCTCCAGAAATTATAAACTCCATTTTTCCTTATAAACTCAATCAAAAGAAAAAGCAAACAACTAAAAACATGTCACAATTCACGCACATAAAATATTATAAGTAATCTCATTTGTTTTCAATTGTTCAATAATTTTAAACATAAACATTAGATATGTGATTAAGAGTTTTCCCATTTCATTCTAATGTCATATTATCCCAACAAAAAAGTAATGTCGCATGTGTAAATATGTCATTCGTGAAAATCGGAGTGATACATATAAGTAATGAATTCAAACTGTTCCGAATATTGTTGTATGTATTGTTATGATATTTACTACCTTAGGTATTTTATTATGGGTACAGTAGTATATTTATTATTGATGTGGCTGTGGCAGTTACACAGGAAAAAAAATGAATATTTTCAATTTGAAAACTGAAAGCAGTGCGACATTTCGAAGCAAAGAAAATGCACGCAATAAGAAGTTGTGATAGATAATAAATTATACAGGGTGTCTGTAAACAAATGCGAGGGACATTGTGAGATGATTCCTTGATGAAAATAAGCAGGGGTAGTTCATATAATTTTTCTTCGAAATCGACCCCCCTTCCAAGATACAGCCATTGGAAGGCGATGATGAGTTTACAGTTTTTAATTTTTTTCTTAAAAACACCGAGTCATAAAAAAAACATAAAATGAAGCACGGAGTAGATGTTTTTTTTTAGATTTTAGAACTTTATTATTAGGGGTTGAAAATACCAACCCCTTATGATTTTCCTTCAAAAATTGTTTTCGTGGTATAGATTTCCGAAAAATAAAATTTTCTTATGGTTTCCATTCAATTCTGTGGAAAAAAGTGTCTTGCAAAATTTCGATACAATCGATAATTTTCTAGGAAAAATAAAACTCACAAGCAGTTATGATCACTGTTCATTCCATTTCATCGTATAAGTGTTCATAGAATGAATATTATAAGATATTGTATTTCTATGACAGGAGATAAAAGCAAAAGTGCATGCCATATCTGCCAAATGCATAGAATAAACTAAAATTTTAAAACTGAGTAATCGATTTTATTACTGCAAAGTATTTATTAAAAAAATCAAACTCTTCTGACACTGAAAATTGTAGAAAGAATCATACAATTTTTTTTCTTCTGCCAAAACCAATTTTAAACATTAACAATATCTTAGAATATTCATTCTATCGAATATACGATGAAATGGAATGAACAGTGATCATAACTGCTTGTAAGTTTTTATTTTTCCGAGAAAAGTATCGACTGCATCGAAATTTTGCAAGAGACTTTTTCAGAATTGAATGGGAAACCATAAGAGAATTTATTTTTCGAAAATCTATAGGTACTAAGAAAACAATTTTCGAAGGAAAATCATAAGGGGTTGTTATTTTCAACCCCTATTAATATAGTTATGGAATCAAAAAATATTGTGTGAGTAATATCTACTCAATGAATCATAATATGTATAGTTTTATGACTCAGTGTTTTTCAGGACTCCTAAAAAAATTAAAAAACTGTCAACTCGTCATCGCCTTCCCAAGGCTATAAGTATCTTGGAAGGGGGATCAATTTCGAAAAAAATTTAAATGAACTACCCCTGCTTATTTTCATCGAGGAATTATCTCCCTAAGTCCCTCGCATTTGTTTACAGATACCCTGTATACAGGGTTCGGATAAGGTATGGAACCAAGTAGATATCTTTTGAAGGAAAAGGACAAATAAAATTTTGCTGGTAAATGCAATGACGCAAAATAAAAAACGAAATTTTTTTTGTTGATAATATACTTATGCTCTCATGATTTTTCATTAATATGGGACCTTTTATACAGGCTATTTCACGAGTAAACGGACTAATGAAAAACCGCGAAAAGAGGGTATTGACCTGAGTTCAAAAAGATTCAATATGGGTGCCTTAGGTACTGCGTTTTGATATACAGGCGTTTCACCAAACTTCTCGAATTTTCGTTTTGCTATAACTCCTGAAATTATCGATCGATTTGACTGAAAAACCATGCATAGGTGAAAGTTATCGATCAATTCTTTTTCATTTTCTTTATACACTACTGGAAAAAATTAAAGGATCAAAAAAAATTCCAAATTTTTCGGCAATTTTCAACATGCCGTAACTTCGAGAGGAATGGTCGTACAAAGAATTTAAAAAAGGAAATTGTAGCTCCAAGTGTCTAGTTTTTGGATTAGAACTTCAAAAATTTTAAGTTCAGTGGTTTTCGAGTAATGATAGAAAATCAGCAACAAAAAAATTCTCAAAATTTTACCACTTTTTTTCTTGTCTACGAGCGTGGAAATTTTATTTCTGCATAATCGTTATAATGATGGGATACTTTGTTAATTCAGCTTTAATTTATTTTTTTATTGACCTCAATACGTCCACTTCTCGCCGAGATATCGGTCTTCAAATGGAAAAGGATCCATTTGTATTTGATTTTTAAATTAATAGAAATTTTATTCGTTAGTTTATTTTTTTTTTTTTTTTGAAATTTATGTACTATCTGCAATTAAAATGTGGAAAAAGCTCGAGAAATTTTTTTTGCCTTTTTTAAAGATTATGAGCTTCTCAGAGCAAAAAACGTGATCCTTATTTTTTTTCAAAAATTCAATCGAGTAAAACAAAAAACAGCTCGCTGGATTGAGTTGGCTCTTCGTAAGTTTTTATCAACATATTGAACGGTGAAAGTCACACTTAACATTATTGGTTTCCTCAACATTTTCGATCCAGCGGTAGATTTTCCAAGAAACCACCAAAAGCCCTTTTTTTGTTAAATTTTTATATTGATGCGACATGAAGAAAAAAATTTCTATGAATAAGCAATGGTTGTTCATTAATGGGAGTTCATTTAAGGTCTTGAACCCTCCTTCATTTTTCTGTGCGATCATTGGTTGCTCAGAAATCGATAATCAAAGACAAATGGATTTTTTCCATTTGAAGACCGATATCTCGGCGAGAAGTGGACGTATTGAGGTCAATAAAAAAATAAATTAAAGCTGAATTAACAAAGTATCCCAACATTATAACGATTATGCAAAAATAAGATTTCCACGCTCGTAGACAAGAAAAAAATAGTGGTAAAATTTTGAGAATTTTTTTGTTGCTGATTTTTCTATCATTACTCGAAAACCACTGAAACTTAAAATTTTGAAGTTCTTACAAAAACTAGACACTTGGAGCTACAATTTCCTTTTTTTTAAGTCCTTGTACGACCATTCCTCTCAAAGTTACGGCATGTTGAAAATTGCCGAAAATTTTGGAATTTTTTTTTGATCCTTTAATTTTTTCCAGTAGTGTATTTTCTGCCAGTCTGTATATTTTTCAATGAAATATCCTGTTGTTTTAATTGCGGCAAAATTGATTCTTAGGTGTTGACATGAAAATTCTGATGTGACATTATATTAAATAATTTTTGGGCTATTTCCATAATTTTTTCTCATTTTGTCAGACTTCAGAATTTTCAGAAAAAAACTTCCATCATTATTTGAATAAGTTAGTCATTTTGAAAATTCTCAGATAACATCATCGATGACTTTGAGTTTTTCGGTTGTCAAACAATTCATTTGATCTTTTTTAGACTGGATCTTATTTTTAAGCCAAGATATTTTGAGATCAACAGACGTAACCCCATAAGCCAATCATCTGTTGATCTCAGCTAAAATAATTCCAATCATCTGGTGATCTCAGCTAAAATAATTTTTTTCTGAAAAGTTGGAAGACTGAAGAATTTTTCCCTACGAAAACTAACGAATGCTGACCGAAACGTGAACAAAAAAAATTAATGAAATATCCCAAAAAATGTGTCAATTAATTCTTAGGCCTTAAATCCAACCGACCAATCAGAACCCTTTGTTTCAGATATGTGCAAACCGACAACAATACAGATGAATCATCGGCCTTCGTTGTGTTGTTTTTATAAACATTTCATCAGAAACGTTTCCTTACGGACTGTGAATTTCTCGTAATCTGTGATTTGAGTGTGAAGTTCAGTGATCGGATCAGTGCCTCCTACTACGTTCCGTTTGTCTGTGTGTGCATCGCCCCGTTTCCTTCACGTCGCTAAGTCACGCGTCAAACCTACGTCAGCGACTTAACTTACCTACCTGAGTAATCCCAAAGTCCGAGAGTGGTGGGGGAACAATAATTTTTAAGACCGAACCGTTCTCAGCTCATTCATCAGTTCTGAGCTGAATCGACTGCTGGTCGTTTAGGTCAAGCGCTCTATTTGATTGTTTTGGTTTTTTAAGTTCATCGTTGTAGGGTAAGTGTCATTTTTGTTGTTTATTTTTTTAGATTTAGTTTATCGCTTCACATTTTCCAGTTATGAATCTTAGATTGAGGTTAAGACATAAATTTAGCACTAGGTGAAAAAAATTGTTGAAAAAAATAGTTGAGAGTTATATTTTTAATATGATTAGAACAATTGAGAATTGTTGTACAATATCGCACAATTTTTTTACATCGGTCTACATAAAGCAAATGAGTAATTACGTCGGCGGGGTTGCCACATTAGGGGGTTTTCCCCAACAACTGGGAATTATCTTGAATCGGAATTCTTCTGAAAAAAAAATTATTTGGCAAAACAGGAAGTCTGATTCTGACAGCATGAGGAAAACACTAGAATTGAAGCAAATCAAAATATAAATTATTTATTCCATCTCAAACAATTCATCGTGATTACATAGCAACAAATTTAGTTATAATACATCTGTCAAAAAAAGGACTTGTCGATGGACTATTAAGTTGAAAACACCCTATCAACAATATCACAAAAACAATGTTTTCAATTGTAATTCAGAAAACGTAAAAAGGTAATTCAGAAAAGCAAATTGTATTTCAGAATAGGGAATTGATTTTCTGAACAAGAGAACTTCATATTCAGAATTTCAGAAACGGTAATTTGAATTCAGATTAGTATTATGTAATTCTGAAATGGTAAAATTGATTTCAGAAATATTAACGGGATTAGAGATTTGGTGGTTTGAAATTCCGAAATAGGTAAATTTGAATTCAACAAAAGAAATATAATTCAGAATTGGTTGTACTCAAAAACAATAAATATTTTCGAATATCATATCGATGTATATTATACCTATAAATATAACATCACTCTACAATTTTGAATTACATATTATATTTCCGAAATGTAATTTGCCGTTTCTGGATTCCAATTCACTATTCTAAATTAAAACTTTGTTTTTCGAATTTCAATTTGTTTTTTTTTTGTTTTTATATTCGTATGCTGTTATAGTTGTTCTTTTTTCTGATTTTGAACTTTGAGTTTCTGGGCGAAAATTGTAAGAGGTGTAGACTGAAAACATAAAGATTCGATCGAAATAGTTCCTTTGAGATCTCAACATGTTCTAACTGCATCGAAATACATTTTGTGATGTACAAAAGATTCTATTATTTTCGCTAAGTCAAAGTGAAGTGATAATATTTTTTTTGGGGGGAAAATCTTTCGTCGGACAAAGCTCAAGAATAATTTTTAATTTTAAACAAAAACGGAAATTTATTGGTCCCAAAAATATTCAGTGCAAAATCATTTTTCAAGCAGAAAACTGATGTTTTTTCGAAAATTTGGTGTACTCCGTCCTGAGACTGACGAAATCGAAACGGACAATCTGGCAACCTGTCAGTCTGTTTCGTAGAAGTCGATAACTCATCCGTTACGGACAGCTGTTATTCATCAATAGGAAATTTAGAACGGAAATACAATTGACGTATTAAATCTCAGAAAGTAGCCAAGTGGGTTAGGATAGAAAATCCATATTTGATTTGCGATTATGTTACTCGAATAAATAGCAATGACGAAAAATGACAGACAGGTAAAAAACACCAGCAGATAAATTTGCCAGAAGTGCAATTTTCTTTAATTTTTGTTGTTTTTTAACATGCTAATTTTTGGTTTGGTTTGAAAATATGACCTTTCCTCATTTCCAAAACAGAATTTATCAGATTGCGATTAACAAGCATTCTAGATATGACGTTATGACACAGAGATAATGGAAAATAATGACAATCATCTGATTCATCTGATAAATAATGATAACTCTTTTTTACATAACGGGTATAGAGAAACACCATTTCAATATTTTTGAAGTTAATTCTAGACCTCAAAATGAGTAAATATTTTCATATGAACATTTTCGGTTTCAAATATATTTTCACTACAGCAAACATAGACGATAAATTACAAACACCCTGTATATCATCTGCATGGGCTAACTATAACAGAAAAGGGAGCACAATATTCCAGCATGAATATTTTCAATAAATTGCCTTTAAGAATGAGCAAATTGAAAGGTGTTCAAAAGCGATAGCATAAACTTTCAATGCAGCTAAGGCTATATAAAAGTGTCCCATTTAGAAGCGTTCACCTTCAATAACTCAACAACGAATCAGAATTTGTGAAAACACTCAACCAGGTTAATTTTTGATGATAGGGCGACATGATCAGGGATACAATGCTTGTTTCTACTACAGCGACTATATTACGGTATTATGGTAATATAGTCACTGTAGTTTCTACTAGCAACCCACTGAAGAGGTTTGCAAACCCATAAGGAATTTGCCATACTAGTACGTATGATACCAGAGCTCAGGGAAAAACCTCAGTAGAAAAAAAACCTGTCTCGCCGTTTTACAAAATTTGAAACCTAAAACTATTCGAATAAATACCTCAATATTCAGATACAAAATACTTAATTCTTGCTGTCGGGCCAGGAGGGTGTTTTAAACCAGGTTTGACCTTCCAAGTGATGATTTTTCGAATCTTCTGATCTTGTAAGACCGCTACAGGACCCTACTGAAGGGTAATCATCTCCCATAGATTCAAACAGTGGTATTTCATTCTAAATATCGAATTCAATTTCAATGATAAAAAACTTATGTCAAAATCCCACAAACACCCAGTAGCTTTGAGAATATTCACTTTATAGAACACAAACTGCATATTCATACAAATTTGAATGCATGCATTAAATTGTGATAGAAAACTACTTTCCCTATTCAAAATCCTGATGTGGTTGCAACCCTCTTCAGGGGGTTGCTAGTAGGAACTAGTCCAGAACATGTCCCCCTGTCATCAAAAATCGACCTGAGTATTTTCACAATTCTGATTCGTTGTTGAGTTATTGAAGGTGGACACTTTTAAATGAGACACCCAGTATACAGTTAGGTAATATATAGCTTTTACCTGCACATACATAGAAATATTAGACATGATGAATTGTTAATTTCTAACCTTGAAAATGTGAATTATGATCAGAAAACTATCACTATTCCAATAAATTATCTTTTCCGTCGTTCTCAGAATAAAAGGTGATTTAATGTGTACGAAATTGATCATTAATGACCATTTTAATGATCAATTTCTGCTATTTTAATGACAACCGTTCACAAAGAATTCAGAAGCACTACGAGAAATGTCAAAACTCTACTGGAACATAGATACATAGAAATTTATTATGTCAAAATGTAAGTCTTGTGCAAAATGAGAATGTATTTCAATCAAAAATTCATACACAATTCATATTGAGATCGTCGGAAAAATCTTTGTAATCTTTGTAATAATCGAGCGACTAATGGTCTCGAACTATCAATAAAAATATCTTGACCGTTAGGGCGGCCGTTTCATAGTTCGCCCTTGAGGTGAGTGACAGTTAGTGTCACCTTTAAGGCAAGTATCATTAGGGCGATAAAAACTCTCACTCGCCCTCAAGGGAGAACTATGAATACGAGTTTAGTCGCTGTCGTTAATAACCTAGTTGATTCAATAACTATATTTCACGAACGTACTGATTAAATTTTCTTTCCAGAGCTGATAAACAGCCCGTCGCAAGTGTATCAAGCTGGTCACTTGCAGCTGAACACGTGTTGCCCGACTCAACGAAAAATCCTACGCCAATGGAGTCCACGATCAGCTGGCCATCGAAAAACAGCGAACACGCATTCGTACCAACCGTTGGCCGTTGGGGGCAGCGAGTGGCCCAGCTGACTCGATGGTCAGACTTGTTGAGCACAGAAGGCACCCTCTAGGGGGCAATGATACGGGGGGCCCAAACAGTGACCCCCATCGATACGGACGCCACTGGATTGGACAGGCTCGACTCGTGGATTTTAGAAGCATCCGAGGAATCCGAAGAATATTCGGACGACTCTTGCACAGACTACTCTCGATATTCTTACAATGACAACAACAACAGCGTCAGTCAGAGTTCTTTCTATGCTCTCCTGGACAAGACT
Source organism: Propylea japonica (assembly GCA_013421045.1). NCBI lineage: Eukaryota > Metazoa > Arthropoda > Insecta > Coleoptera > Coccinellidae > Propylea > Propylea japonica. The sequence goes on along the minus strand of CM024248.1, from coordinate 10,423,937 downwards.
CAGGTGATACACGCTTGGCCAGCTGGCATCCTTTGCCGCTGCCAAATGGAAGTCGAAGGTTCAGGAAGTTTACGAACTGAAGGACATGAGACTTATCAAGATTGTGCTGGGATATCGAAGTAGTCTTGCAAAAGTTGCTGGAGGATCTGAATTACGACCGTTAACAATTTGCTGATCTTCTATCGAGCCTATAAAAAATGGGGTAGAGGAGACCTTGTCAAATTTTCAAAAAGGTGAGTTCAGACATAAATTATGGTGAAAATGCTTAACATCGAACAATATCCACCATTTAGCCTAACTCTAGAGTCTAGAACATACAGATGGTTCCAAAACCTCTACAGGAGCAGGCGCATGGATATACGGGCCAAGTACAAGTGTGCACTGTCGGTAGGCTCCTGTATGAGCGTCTTTCAAACGAAATCTTAAGGGGCCCACTCAGTAAGAAGGAAGAATGCGCAGTAAGTATCTGCACGTTTGCTGTAACGCAAAACGTGTGCATTCATATTTCCCACACAACATACACTTTTGCGTGTTGGTTTGATGTGCGACAAGCGTGAGATGACGTCGAAAAAAAGATCTGATGTTAATGGCAGTGGCGGGTGTGTTGTTATTAAGGGAAAAAATGTCCAAGGTATAAATATCGAACCCGACACTGTGTTGCTAAACATATGAAACGTGCAGAGACTTGTTGCCCATACACAGTCGTTTTTGGTCATTCTTCCACGTACGGTGATGAAGAATGCACACGCCACACGACGGAGATGATTGGCGCATTCCAAATTTACGCCATACACACACTGTTTTAACTGTACCCCGTACAACGCGCATTAAGTCTTCGCGCTTCCCTCTTAAGTGAGTGGGCCCTTTAGCTATTGAAAGATGTCTAGATATAAATCTAGAAAGTTACTATCGGAAGTGCGATATAGCCATACACTCGATAGTCAAGCTGCTATAAAGCACTGGGCTCCTACGTCAGACGACTCAAAGATGATCTGGGAGTGCCGGAACAAAATCAATGAGGTAGGCGAGAAAAATAACGTCTTTGCAATCTGGTTCCCAGCCACTCGGGAATCAAAGGAAACGAAGAGGCCAATACACTTGCCAAAGAGGGCGCACCAATGTCACTCATTGGCCCAAAAACCCTTATGTGGTATATGTAAATGTACCTATAAGAGGAGTTCTGGAGAAGGAGAAAGCCGAGAGGGAAAACTCTGGCGGAATCTCCCAGGGATGGATCATTCCACTGAGTTCCTTCGGAACTTGAGACAGCGGGATCCAAAAGATATCTGGATCTTGGTGAGAAGCAATTACACCTCCTCACTGGCTTTCTTACAGGACATTGTCTCCTCAGGAAGCACTGTTGAGGAGGGATTATCGGACACTGACGAGTGTAGGTTCTGTAGGGGAGGAAGAAACCCCCATTCACCTAGTCACGGAATGCCTTGGCTTACGAGCCTAAGGAGAGAAGCTTGGGCGAGAAACTTGTAAGAGTGAGGAACTAGCCTCATTGAAATCTTCATAGTATCGGATTTCATCAGGTCTCTGAATCTGGAAGAGAGCGTGAAGGGTGTGGTCTGAACAGCTCTGTAAGGGAGCACAATAGACCTTGAGGTCGCAGTAAATTGCAACCCCTCTTTTAACTAAACTAACTCTAGAACACAAAGCTCTTGAACTGCTCAGGAGCTTGAAACTCTTCGAACGAATACAGTATAGATGAACCCTTTAGTCACCTTTTTGCCATTGTTACCACCAGTGGTTGGATAATCAGATGAACTTCAATTTAACAAACGAATTGTCAGGTATCTCTGAGGAATCACTCCACATAGACTAAAAGGTTCATCAAGTTCATAAAATTTGGGGCTGTCAGCTAGCCACACCTACATCTTTCTTGACATTGACATAAAGCACATATTAACATAAATCAAAGAAACGAAGTAGCTAACAGAATTTTACATATTTACAGCTATTCACCACCAATATGCCCACCCAATCTGACATGCGTAGGACTGGCATTAGAACTATGGAATAGATTACGTACACTGGACGATGTCTTCCCGGACATCAGCGACTACTTCTTCCTTGTTCTTGCGAGGAGAATATCAATCGTTGGACGACTACATGAACGGCAGATACTTGGATTCCTACTCGGTAGAAAAGGAGCATGTACTTCTAGCTCTTTAAATTCGTAGTAAACACCGTCCGTCAAGGTATTTTGTTGTGTGATCCAGGATACCACGTCGGGAGAGTTGTTACTGTCATGAAGGATCAAGCTATCCACACACTGGTAAGTTGAAGTGTTTTTCAAAATTACATAGCTGACTCAGTTGTTAGAGAATAAAATACTACGATGGATGTACGCTCTACGATTCTCATATAATACTATGGGGCAGTAGTAGATGTCTAGTTTGCTAAGCCAGGGCAGACAAGCACGAGTATAATACTCGACAAAGTGCAAAGCTGCAGTTCGTTGTTCTTATCACTAGCTATGAGAACCAGTGGCGGCTCCTCAGGGTAGGCAGAGGAGGCCGGGCCTCCCCTAATTTCACTGCATTTTATTCAATTGTAAATTCAATATCAAATGAAAAATAATAACGTTTCTATATCTGTATTATATCCATCATTCTATCTACTATCCAAATCTCAAATTAATAAACATTTTTATTATTCAGCGATCTAAAACATTCATACATTATCGCAACACAAAATACGTAGTAGAGTATTTTGTGTTGCGGTTTGCCTGCTATATACGTAACGTATATAGCAGGCTATATACGGACGTATATAGCAGGCAAAGCGCTTAGCGAGGAAGCTCGCCTCCACGAGTCGAGATCGTTAGCCTGTAACGTTTCAAATTTCTTCAAGTGAACGGTGCGGGAACCACTTAAATTCAAGCTGTAGATCATGTGACCGGAGGCCCGTCCTCCACCGCAGCCTTCCTTTCCGCTTCTAGGCGAACGGCTTAGCCGAAACTGGCGTCCGATCGGCCCGAATCAACCTCGATCATCATGGATGGAGATCAGCTGTGTTTTGATTTCCTTCCTTTTTATTAACGAAGTATTAATCCTTTATACTTTTACAGTGGGTTTTATAAAGATTGATCGGGCAATCAATCGTGATTTTGAAATAAATCGATGGTTTACCTCAAAAATTAACTGAAAATTGCAAAGAAATAATGACATTTCATTTATCACCGTGATCGGAGTTTTATGAAACCCGGTTTAGCGTGTGGTTTGTAGTTTATGACATTTTTCGGAAAAGTATGTAAGGTAAGATTCCAAGATTTCAGCAAGAAAGATGGAAACGGAAAGAAGAAGTGAGAAAATAATGCAAGTAGTGAACCCAAGATCCTGTAGATTTTATTTTGAATATAATTCAGTAGAATGCCTTACGATGATAAAATTTTCATAACTCAAGTAATTAAGATACCTCGACCAGCAATGTTAAATTTAATTATTAATTCTGTTCATAATGGTTCGTTTGCGTAGA
>CM024248.1:10346743-10420351 GCA_013421045.1 Propylea japonica | reverse complement strand
TTGAAAACAATAATCGATGACTGTAATCCATTTTCTATTGATTGATTCAGCTGTCGAACATTTATATGGCTGGATTTTATTATCGGAACCCAGAGGTTTTTAATTTAAACAGACGGCTGTCTGTTAGGGTTTTCAGTTATTGACGTAAAAGCTGCTCACTTCAACTTTTTACGTCTCAGTTTCTTATGCTTTGAATTAAGATCATAATGAAGTCTATATAGAAGAAATAAACCGTCCTTCAAATGTTCGAATCAGAGAACATGAAAAACTTGCTCTACTTAGAAATATTGATAAGTCAAAGTTTGTCCAACATGCTTCGAATGGAAATCATAGTATTCCATGGGGTGAAAATTCCGTAATATCGGAAGTGGAAAAACTGAGACGTTGAAAACTGAAGAAAGCAGCTTTCATGTCAATAGTCTGTTGATATCAGAAACAGCTCGGCTCCAATGATGGTATCCAGCCTAAAAAAGATCTAATTAATTTTCTGTCAACTGAATAATTAAAAAAAAATTTATCAAAATCATCAGTATTTGACTATGATGATTTTCCATTTATTTCAAAAAGATTCGAGTCTAGAAAAAACTGGTCAAAACTTGTATAGAAGACGCATTTAAACACTCATTTTCCAAAAAATGATGGCTCAATTCAATATTCAATGACGTATGCACCTGTACAACATACATATTCTCTTCTGGGCGTTAATTAAAATAAAAATAGCAAAAAAATTTCAAATTTTGTTCAAAAATTGACAAATGCAATCACAATTCACAGAAAATTATTGTTTTCATTATATTCATTTTCCAAAATTACATCAAAATCTTGAAGTTATAAATTTTTTTAGTTAAAGTTAATTCTCCCTGATATATAACATGCTCACAGCCATGCTAATCATTTCTCTCAATTGAATACAAATCATATGTTCTTATATAGTGCTTCTCCATTTGTTTTATTTGCAGAAAAATTCTCACCGCAATTCTATAACAGCTGCTGAGATTAATATTCTTCGGCCAGAAAACTATCCATTGGAGAGCACTAAAATTAAACAAGCAATGAGAAGCGAAGAAATACATGATAGAGTTTCAATACCTATATTTCCATTTCTCTCAGGTTTTTTGTCTTTAGAAAAGAGTTATGAAATATTTCATAATATTTAATGAGGGTGACATGCTAATGCCACCGTATTTATCAAATACATACTTCTATCCACAAAGTCGATGACCAGATTATACATAAACAAACAAGTTCAACATAATCATTCAAGCATCAACTCAAATTAAAGTAATAAATCACATCAATTTCACGCAGTTAACGTATTTCAAAAACCAGAAAGTACCTCTACATGACAATCAAAAAAAAGAAGCACTTGCTTTCCACAAATTTGAATATCGACCGAGTAAAACATACCTACGCTGATAATTATCCATGAAAGGAACATCAATTACCTCTTCTCTGTGCTCTTAATGGCAGGAAAATTACTATTTCACTCAAACGAAGACGTCGATCTCATTGTACAGTAATACCAATCATAGAAAGCTCATTGAGCTAAATGATTCAACGAAATAAATCTATTAGATACCAATCAGCGACCATCAGAAAAAAGCAGTTATCTATAACTCGAGGTTTCACTTTCTGATAATAAGATAGATAAACGGGCAGACAGACATTGCATTGTGCTGGTGGTTTTCATGTCATTCAGTCTGACAGCCAATAATAACTCAGGAGCGGTATTATAGCTCCGGCTTGACAATCGATTCATCGGTTCTTGGGTAAGAGTGAATTTGTCTTACAGAGATACAGAGATCACCTCGGGTGTTAACGAATAAATTGTGTGGGGTGAAGAAGTCAGATGTTTACGCAATGTCTTGGTTGTGTTTGATCGGTAGATGTTTAGCTCCAAGTATCAAAGAATCTCTTACGTGACGTCAGTAGCTTATACACTCTTATAAATTTTTGAACACCAGCTAACACCTGCTGTCCCAAGTAGCATTTCAACGACGACAATCACATTATGCGCAAAAATTAACGTTGTCATTGGTTTATGAATAAGTCGTTTCTGAATCGTCGCCTTACAACGCAGTCGTGACGTTGAGCATGACTATAGTGGCACTAGTCGTCGCGACAACGTTGAAGCAACTGCATACGAAATAGTTATTATTTTGGGATTAGAAACGGACGTTCTTATAACGTTTATTGGACAACTTTAGTTTCCGCACGTTGTCTCAATTCGAAAACAACGTTGTTGGACTCAACTATAACCTATGTAGATTTCTATTGAACTTGAAAACGTTGTCGGGGTAAACCAACTTGACAGCAGTTAAGCTTTGATCGTATGGGCAACTAGAGTCGCAAATTCGGTATTATATTGGTTGTCTAGTGAACCCAACGTTTAGAATGAGTGCAGATTTTAGTGAACTCAACTACGATACTACGCCATGTTTTCAGAATTAGTCATTGACTTTTGGGACGAAATAAACGAACACAAATGATTTTAAGCTTTTATTTGGATTTTCTGTGTAAAATTTTTCTAAATCCTGTTTAGTGAGGGTTTGAAATTTTAAAAAACATCGACTATTTTTCTTTATTTAACTTTTTATGAATTTTCAATTTTGAAATTTCAAGAAATATCCAATGGATTACAGGAGCGCTTGTTTTTCAGCTTGAATCAATGGTATATTCAGCAGTAGAGTGGTCTTCGTTGTCGATTTTGGTTGCGAAACATTCGTTTCTATTCTTTAACAAGGTACCTACTCTATGCATAAGATCGATAAATAATAAATCGACATGTCGGGAAAAGTTGAAGTATTTACATGATGGCCATCGATAATTATTTGGTTGCAATATCAACTATCTTAACTTCAAATGTGAAATGAACTTCGCTTAGAAAACGTAAATCTGATAGTTGTAGTTGCAGTCAATGTTGTAAACCCCCAGAAATCATTGACCAAACTGATGCAAATCATGGTTGTGAAGACGTTGTTTTGACGTCAGTCCCTTAGTTTTGTTGCGCGACTTCTTTATATACGTCGACGCAACGTTAAGTTTTGGTGCTTCTCGCATATCACCGACATTCAATTACTTTCTGTTGTATTTCATGATTCAAAGTAGTGGCGTTAATCAAGTGTGACACCAAAGCTATTCTGATTTTCATTCGCAGGAGATGTATAGCTTCAAAAATTGACGAAAACGCCAGATGGTCATATCAGGCTTCCGAAAATGTATGTACATACTTGACAACTTTTAATTCGTTTTGTGGACGCACCCTTTACTAATCACAGAAGTGTAATTGTCTCCCTAAGGATACCACAAGTTCAAAATTTCTTGGTATAGTTCACTAGCATATTTTTTACGGAAATACTCATTTCAGTGGATTAACTGTATTCACGTTGCAGGTAATTTGAAAGGATATTTCAAACTGAAAATTGGCAGATTCACAAAAGGGAGACATAGAGGAGACTAGGAGTACGCACTATCCTCTAGTAAAACCGGTCAATATATTATGTTCACATTAGTATAGTCAAACAGTAAATCAGTAGAGTAGAGTAAAACTGTGGAAGTGTGGATGGTATTGTAGAGTGTACTATTTCACACGTGATATAACCTCTATCGCGCACTATCTTTAGTTTAGTATGCCACTGTAAGTTACACATACTGCTTTCATTATGCTAGTAGAGGAATAGTAACTACGCCACCGAACTCTACAACTTACTCCTCCAGTGTAAACTGGGCTTGAAAGCTTCAGCTTCCATTTTCGTTATTCTCGCCCTAGTTAATTTAAAAAAATTGAGGTTGTTATTTGTCACGTGATGTTGCCGTATCAGTGAGAAAACAGATTGGTCAAAGCGTCGAAAATTTATCATATTGAACTCGATTAAAAAAATGGCAAAACTTTTCGCCCCCGGGTGGGCTCGAACCACCAACCTTTCGGTTAACAGCCGAACGCGCTAGCCAATTGCGCCACGGAGGCGATGAGAGATCAGTAAAATGCGATGGTCATAGCGCGATGGGCTAGAATAGTCGAGTAAACTAAATAATAGTAAGTTATATATACATTTTAATGGCCATTGAAATATATTCAGAAAAAAGTTATACCAAAATATAAACAAATCATATTTGAATCGCAATTCATTGAAATAACATACAAATACAGGCTGTTCTTGAATTGGCACATGTCGAGATTTTCCGTAGTAGTTGCAGTTCCGTTTGGAAGATATTCAACAGCCATTTTGGCACGAATATCGCAATTATTAAAATACTACTTTTCTGATTTATTTTTCATCCAGTCACTACTGGGTAGTTCGAAAAATTAAATATGAGCTACCTATGTTGCTATAATGAACTGTATGATCTTCTCCAGTTGTGTGAACAGCTACGGATTTTGATTATTTTATGCATCACAGCTCATTTCACTCAAAAAAAAAACCTTCACGAATTGATTTTTCTGTTATCAGTTCCTAGAGAAACTGTTTCAATTCGAATGCAAATGACCATGTACTTACCTATATCCACATGCAGCAGACATTTATTTTGCAGCAGGTGTTGTTTTACGGAAACGCTCACATTTAATTCGTTAAACACAATATCGGGAACAAATTTGTAATTCAAGACAATGCAACAAATACCTAGGTACCTACTGCATAACAAATATGTATATTACAGTCATATATCAACATAATCGTATCACGTTTTGTTCTCAGTAAGCGCTACTTACATTAAAATTAAGATAACATCTTTTTCTTTCCTCTCCCGATTTGTATTTCTGGATTCCTTTCAATTTTTAGTGAGAGATAGTTCGAAGCTATGAATTATCCAATAGTCCATTTTTGCACCGAACTCAACTATCTCGTTGCTATTCAAGCAGATAACACTTCACGTTCAATTCTAGCGATTTTCAGACTGTGTAAAACAAATATTCAAAAATACAGGGGAACTTCCCTATAACGAACATCTGTATAACGAATTTCGTACAAGACATTGCACCTTGAATCCAAATTCCAAGTTAAAAACACCCTATAAAATGAAGTAAGTAATATCTCTCTATAAGGAAATATTCAAAGAACATCACTTCTTGAATAGGTATTGGTAAGAAAGTTGTAAGGTTGGGTTTTTTTCGAAATTTTTTCAGACGTACGTAATAAATCCCGACCTTAAACTAAATCATTACGGCGAGCAGAGAGATCCTTCTGAAACAGTTTTTATTTGTTTCTCATTTGTAAACGTCAGTTTCCAAAAACACAATATTAATCAAGAAAGTTTATTTTATCAAGTCACTAACTTGTAAAACTGACAGTTAACTTGTAAAATTTTTACAAGTTAGTAGTATTATTCACATTGAGATTTGTCAAGTACTTGCTTCTAATTTCATTCATCCTTGTAATTTCAGAGTTCCTGGAACAAATGTATTTCTCAATAAACGTTCTCGAACTATTCGAAAATGATATTCGTACCTTGTTTTATTCGTATCTATATGTTTTCCTTCTCAGAATTGCAAATATCCTAGAGGTTTTTTGACCTGTAAACTCACTGACAGTTTCACGCACTCGCTTCTAATTTCATTTATTCGTCTAATTTCATCGTTCCTGGACCAAATATTTTTAGTAATAACGTTATAAAAGTATTTAAAAACGATATTCATGCCTTGTTTCATTTGGATCTGGCCTTTTTCATCAGAAATGAGCAAATATTCTCGAAGGACTTCCCTCTCGTAAAGCCACTGAGAGTTGTCATAATTTCCGATGTCATAAATAATCATAAATAATGGAACTTACGACATTTGCGACAAATTCTTGAGATTTTTTGGAATTTATCTAACCTTTTACAAATGAGAAACAAATAAATATAAAACAATACACGCAAGGTAACGGGTTACTGGCTCAAGGAGGTAACTGACGCCTGCGGCTCGTCAGTTATATCCTCCATTCGCCAGTAAAAAACCCTCTTACCTTGCTAGTAATGTTATATACTATAAATATGTATATTATTAGTAAATGTCCTAATGTCTTGAAGGGAAGGGAAATGACTTCACAAGACAAACTACTTTTTGTATGTAATCTTTACTATTAAACTCTACATGTTTCGAGCTTTATACGCTCATCTTCAGGAGTTAAATTCATACAAGTGAAGCTGAAAAAATATCAAGCGACTCAGCAACAAAATATAATGAACAAACAGGTGAATCAACGTGGACACAACAACATCCAAAATTTAAAACTTGCAAGGTAAAATGTCAAAAATTCTCTCAAATGAAATCCAAAAATACCTCTTCAATCTTCTAAAAGAATTCATAACTGTTAAATTGCTGAATTCATGTTTCTGGTCTCAATATTACAATAAATTGGTTGCAATGAAACAATCGTAAAATGAGATCAGAAAAATCAAAAATCAGTCAGACAGATATAAGATTCTAAGTGAGGTTATGAAATGCTTCGTCAGTCTAACACCGAAGATCAAAACCGGAAAATAGAACAACATTTTGCAAATTGTCAACCAAGAATAAATTGTACGCCGACAAACCAGAAAAGCATAAGGCCAAGAGAGTTTTAAATATATCCCTGGCTGTTTGGTTTCAATCTTACCATCACGCTAGTGTGAAAAGTTGTGCGAAAATGTCTGAAAGGAAGTGCTTAAGTTTGAATGATGAACTTAAAGTTATCAGTGAAGTGACATAAAGATGACAGTCCCTCAATATACTGATATGGTAATTTGTTATGGTTCAATTTTATCATTTTATTAAGAGTTTGTAAGTAGGCAGGATATAAAAATCAAGATGTGTTACCATGAAAGTGTTTTGTCAGTTGGAAAAATAATAAAATTAAGGCTCTGAAAAGGGGAGTATACCAGACAGCCATGCTGGGTCCAACCACTGACTCGAAAATTACGGAACAATTCGAATGAAATGAAATCTGTAATCGAATAAATGCTTATGCTTACCTGTCTAGTCTCCAACTTTATTGTTTTGAATAAAAAATCAATACTTTCTATTAACTATTCTTCAAAAAAAGCACGCAACTAACAATAGAGCACAATAACTGAGAAATTGACATTACCATCTGTAATTTTCGAGTCTATGGTTGGACCCAGTCAGCCTGTCTGGCATACCTATCTTTCTAGTGCTCTAATAAAATAGAGAAAAGTCACGAAATTATTTTCCGATGAATCCACCCTGAAAAGAGTCGAATAAATCAATAAAAATTAACATAGGAGATTGTATGGGTCGTATAGTTTCTCATACCAATAGAATTTAAACATAATTAAAATAGAAATACACGATACCATATCAATACATTCTATGATTACCAGTGGCGTTTCAAAATAAAATGAAGAGCATAGGCATGCAAGACGCTGCAAACGCAGAACCGTGGCAACCATTCACAAGATATTCTGTTCAAGAAATAATTCACAAATGTATCTTTTAATACTTTATAACAGAAAAACTTGTTTCATTGATCACTGAAAATTGAAATCATGCGTTCTTATTGTAACACAATCAAGTGATCAATTGATATCATCATTCAATGGACTCGGAAGCTCTAGAAGTATCTGATCCCCATAAAACAACAAGAAAGAACTTTGATTACAAGGTAACAAATCAAAATTGACCAACCATATGGACCCCAGCATCCTGCCCATCATTACCCGAATATTGCACCATCACGCAGTGACCCAATGACCCTGATCTCACCATTCAAGTATCCATATCCTCGTACCAGCACAACAATCATAATCGAAGATTCCAAGGACTCAGCACTTTGCCCAAACCGACCGGTCCATAACTCGTCGCTGCAACCTACGATCTCTCGAGAGTAATATCTCTATCTGTATCTCGTTCTTAGGCCGCAAAAAGCCGGGAAGCTGGCACCGACAAATTCGAATTTCGACTGTTTCGGACCACCGTCAATTATTATCGGGATGGGGCAGCTCTTGGTTGCCTCATCGCTCTTTCCAGTCGATACGGATTACATCTGAAAGGTGTGGTCGTGCGATGTGACCTCGTTTTTAGCGGCTACTTAGCCTGAGTATGGCACGAGTATCGTGATCGACGCGCAGGATTGGATTAGTTTTGTGAGGACTTTCGATGATGGACTGAAGGAAGTTACAGTTATTATAACTTTTATTTATAATCAATTGTAGTTATATCGTTAAAAAGTTCTCAAAGACCTGATCTACGCAGTCAAGTCTCCGAATGGCAACATGAGGCTTCAACATGCATCAACTGATTTTTATAGAGGTGCATCTTTAGGTAGTCATGGACCTGTTCTTCTTTGAACAAGAGAAAACTCATCAGAGCACCTACTCAATCATGCATCTAGACGAACTTCAACTTGATGCTGTTGGAGAAAGAGAAATGAAAAAGGAATACACTAGGTACCGGGTTTTTCATTATAATTTGACCCCCCTTTTAACTTAGTTACTGAAGGAGATACAAAAAAAAATATTTCAAGCAAAAGTTTCACGAAATCAACTGAGGTTTTTTGATATTAGTCCAGAAACTGAAATATATACAGGGTGACCAATATATTGATGGCAACTTCATTTTTTCAAATGGAAACACCCGTATATTTTTCCATATTTGGTAGGCTCTTCTTCCCCTGATTTCGAATATGTAACATATGTTGGTCTATCTTTCTTATTCTGAGCACCACAGAGTTTCAAATTTGAATAACCATCTGGCATAGCGTATTGGAAGTTCGTGAATAATCAAGTGGCCGATTTGATCTTTGGATTGGTAATGGCGCACCAAATAGTCCCGATTTAATACCGTTGGACACGTTTTTATAGCCGTTCCTGAAGGAAAAGAATTACTTCAGCCATAATGACAATCAATGAAAGCGGAGAATAATTTAATGATATAAAATCAACCAATATTAAACTCATACTTCGGAACTAATCCCGTCAACGCACAAAGAATAATGAAAATATTGTAATGAATAGAAACAATTTTTAAAGCTTTAATTTCTGACTTGAATCGGAGCCATAATAATGCTATCAAAAGTAGTCTAAACAACTTGAGGCAACTATATGAACTATGTGTATTGAATGAAGGTGGTCATTTTGAGCAATTTCTTTAGTTGATGTTATTCTTACTACCATAGTTTATAATTGTTCATTGGTTAAGTAATTGTTAAATATTCATTTTAAAATAAAACTTTAAGTAGATTGGTTGGATATAAAGAATTTCGTAGGTATTTCACATATTTTTTTATTCGGTGTCATCATTTCAAATTTGAAACTCTGAAAATTGAAGAGACAGTGTCCCATTTGAAAAAATATAGTTGCATTCAATGTTGTTCACCCTGTATATATTCTCATTGACGTTGTTATAACTACAAAAATGAGCATTTTCAGTAAACGCACTCTGCTACTTGTAAAATGATTATAGATCTTGGCAGGTAGTGCTTAAAATTTAAAACTCTGTGGTTCTCAAAATAAAAAAGATAGACCAAAAAATGTAACATATTCGAAATCAGGGGAAAAAGAGCTAGCCAAACATGGACAAATATACAGGGTGTTTCATTTGAAAAAATGAAGTTTCCATCAATATGTTGGCCACCCTGTATATATTTCAGTTTCTGAACTCATATCAAAAAACCTCAGTTGATTTCGTGAAACTTTTATACGAAACATTTTTTTGTATCTCCTTTAGTAACAAAGTATAGTGAAAAACCCGGTACCTGAAACTTCTAAGTGAATAACGTCAAATGGTACACAAATGGTTCTGAAACCACGACAGGGACCGGCTCTGCAATATACAGGCCCAGCACTGAGTGTACACTATCGTTAGGCTCCTATTCGAGTGTTTTCAGGCAGAAATATCTCCAATCGAAAAATGGAAAAATAAAAACCTGGAACGAAGCTATCAAGGTTGTGACAAAATAATCCATTCTGAAAGTCATGCTGCAATTATTGCACTCAACTCCTATTTCATCGGCTTCAATACAGTCTGGTCACTAAGGAGATTAAGAAAACGAAGAAGCTAACACAGAAGCAAAAAAAGGAGCACCAACGACCCTTACTTGCCTAAAATCCTTCTGTAAATAGGCAAATGCTCCTTTAAGAAAGAATTGGAGAAGAAAAAAACTGAAAGCAACCTTCGATAACCTTCTGGGAATGTATCATTCCGAAAAGTTCCTTTGGAACTTCAAAACTGTAAGGTCCAAAAAGTATTTGGATCTCAGCAAGAATAAGTCACGTCACTTGGGGCCGATTGCACTAAAATACTTTGCAACTTTTCACTTCGCACTTTGCATTCTGACAATTTCGAAAGTGAGAATTAGTTATGTTGCACAACATTTCTCCAAACATTTAAATTTTGCGGAGTACTTTCTACTATGCACTTGACCTCTCACATTGTATTTTTCAATTATGAATGCGTTTGGTGCTACTTGATTCATTCGAAAAGTAAAAAGTTGCAAAGCATTTGGTGCAATAGGCTCCAGGCCTAATTTTTGTAAGAAGGTTTATAAATATTTTGTAAGATTTCGAGGATATTGAAGAGTGGGGAATTCTATAGATCCATCTGTTTATTTATAAGTTTCTCGGTCACGTTCTGGAGGTTTTTGTAGACCCCCACCTACTCCAAAAAGTCCAACTTCCTGTGATTGAAAAACGCCTGGTGCTCTTTGAAATATTTTGCGGATGTTCTATACCTGCCTGACCTGTATAAATGCTATTATGTACATTCTTGACAAATGGATAATGAATATACTATAGCATACTATCGTATTTTCGCTCCTGAAACTCTTTTGCATTAGTTACTTTACGACACGATACCTAGTTTCAGTTCATAAGCCAACAATGTTACTTTCCTATTATGGGTGCATTATTCGAAAAGCTCGAGCTCGGGTTCTATCCTTGATTTGATGATTCGACAATCATTCATCATGCAACTTTTCTGGAGAACAAAATCTTGCTGGTGTATTTTCTAGATCTGGAATGGACGAAAAATGATGATGTTTAATACTCCATCCAGCAGAATGAACCAGTTTTTGTATACTTTGCTGATTGTCTTAGTAAAAGCAAAATTCTTTCACAGTTCTTTCAAATTGACACTTTGATTTCTTCATTTCAAGCCACAAGATCTATCCCGGTATCTCGACAAGTGATCTTTCGAAGCGAATACGAACTTTATTGCACGGTTTGCATTATTATAGGTAAAAAAGGTACTCGCGCAATTAAGTTCGTATACGCATTGAAAAATCACTTGTCTGGAATACGGGCCCTGGTACCTTGGTTGAAAGCAGAATGCATTAACAACTTTTTATATCAATCTTCCTCATTATGTGGGTGGCAATCTGCCTAATCCTTAATCCATCTCTGGATTTCTTAATGATAATACTCTGATTGACCCGAAAGATGATGATGATGCAATGACCACAGCCCATGCAATGGGGTCAAGTGTATAACAATCGATCTCGAAAAAGAATCATATTGTTGTTAATTTCTCAAAGCCCTCTAGGCCTTATTTCGCTGAATGGACCACTCGAGGCTTGATTATTATTTTTAGTGGCAATCAAAACATTAATATAGATGCGTAATTGTCTAGCGAATTGAAAAGGATATCGTAATAGCGACTGAGGGGATCATACTGATCATTATATGATCGAAGAGAAAAAAAAGTTGAGTATTTGTGTTACTCAATAGTTTGTGATCATTTGAATATATCTAGTAATTTGGGTTTTAATTGATTTTATAGTGCTTTGATGCAAGCAGGTGGGCAATTCTTGTGTTTTTCTGAATTGAAAAACTTGTTATTGAAAATGAACTATTTTTTTGATGACATTATTTCAGATTTAGGAAGATGAACATCAATTGAAACTTTGTTTTATATGAGGTGAAAAATTACTTGTTACACTCCAATAAACATATGGTTAACTAAAGCCTAAAGGGTGTTTCGAACTGCCTGTTGTTTTATTGAATGTAATATAGATGGCGTACTGAATTCGTCTTGGCATTTTGTCACTCAGGAAGTATGATGTAAGACATTTATAAAAATGGTTTCGTACAGGGTCCAACAACGCGTTCCAATAATTGATTTATTTTATTCATTGGCGTTTTGTGAAAAGCGTGAGAATTTTACATCGTCCATCTGAAATCACTGTTTGTCGAATTATTGAAAAATTTCGAGAGAACGTTTCCGTGGAAGATCTAAAAGTGAAAACTGCAGTGGTAACAGAGTAGTCCACAAGAAAATATTGATTTAGTTCGTGAAAGTATTGCTGAAGACCCTAAAATGTCCATTTAACTACGTTCACAACAAGTTGGGCTCAATGTGTCCACAACATAGTGTATTTTACACAAGGATATAGCTCTGGAACAATTGATTTATTGAAACAGAAATTTCCTGGACGAATAATTACCAGAATCATGTGATTTCACACCATTTTCCTATATTTTCTGGGGTAATATGAAAAGCTAGGTCTATAAGAATGATCCAGAATCGATTCCTGAATTGAATGATCAAATCATTCATGTCATAAGTAGAGAAATTCAAGATGTTTTGAAGAAGGAGGTTTATTTTTGAGCGCTCGTTCTAGTTATGAGTAGACGAGTGCTATATCGTTTTGCCCGA
This sequence comes from Propylea japonica, assembly GCA_013421045.1. Taxonomy (NCBI): domain Eukaryota; kingdom Metazoa; phylum Arthropoda; class Insecta; order Coleoptera; family Coccinellidae; genus Propylea; species Propylea japonica. The sequence goes on along the minus strand of CM024248.1, from coordinate 10,407,783 downwards.
ATGTCTGTAATTTGCGAATTTTAGGCCAAAAATTGTAAAAACCAATAGGGTTCGACTCTCTGATGACGAATCCGTGGTCAAATTCATTTCTAACTTAAGGCCGTTAGCACGATAACTTTTAAACGAATTGTCCTAGAAACTGGAGATTTTCAGGGTGAGTTCGGTTCTCAAATGACTCGGTTGAGTGTCTTGACCAGCCAAATCGTACAGGGTATTCCATAAAATATTGCCATCCAAAATTTTTGTTCCTCAATATCTCAAACAAAACGAAAACAATCAAAATGAAATTTTGCGGCCATATGCAAGATGCTCATAATAAGCCTCATGCAAAATTTTGTGTCTAGTCTAGTGCAAATACAACCATAGAAAATTCAGTTGGAATATTGAAAACAGAACCTCCATATTTCCATAAAAGATATCAAATTCGAGTGAAGCTCATTTTGTCTTTGAAGATTCATATACTGAATGTTCATGCAGAATTTCTGGAGGATCGCATCATCAGAAGCATTGAATTCATTTTTTTTTATTATTGATTTTTTACATATTTAATTTTTTTTTGATGATTTTCTGAATATGATTCTGATCGTGCTGAGGTTCTGCATTAATTTGCATGAATCTTCAAGTCTCATACAAATATTTAGGTAAAGGCCTATTTTCTTCACCAATGAACGGGCGCTCAAACGCACCTGCTCAAATTTTTTCGTTATTAATTTGAGATGAATTGATGATTTTTATGAAATTATATTGAAATGCAATCACGAAGAGCTTCAACATAGAGCAAATTTAGGTTCTGAATTTTTAGTATTTTTCCTTGTTATCGTGTTAGCCATGATGTTATGGCGGAGAATGAACAGCTAGCACAGAAGTTGATATGCCATTCGAAAGTACACTAAATGAAATTTTTTTGACTGGAAAGAAAACGTGAGCATAATTTTTGATATTTCCTCGGAAGAACAATTGGAAAAATAGAACTGATTTTGTAAATTTCAGAATCCTGATATTCCTCCCCTTACCACCCCCGCAATAAAAGTTTTTTTCTGTACACAGACTCTCTCATCTTGTAGCAAATTTATTGCTCTCTCCAAATATGTGGTCAAATTCGATGAGGCTACGACCAAAACTGAATAATGATCGTTTAAGAGAAAAACTTGATATAAACGTAAAATCAAGAAATTTCAAATCGAAGAATAACCGTCAACATTTCGACCATGTGTTATATGACATTTTTTGTTTGCAAATCATTCGTATCTTCCGATGATAGAACGATTTGGTCTTATTGTTATTAAGCAGCTTAACATGAATTTCAATTGATTTATACGTGGAAAATACTCAAGCGATTTCAAAACATTATAGCTTGAGAACTAATATCCCAATAAAAGTGAAACCATCTAGTTAAGTGGTTGAGGACAACTCTCAGCTAAAAATTTCCAAATTACAGACATAAAGCACAAAACATTGGCAAATCCCAAAAAACAACCACGCAAAAATGACTAGTCATCATATTATTTGCATTGTTTTTTCTGCTTAAACAATGGTAGGTATTTGAGATCATTTAAGCGCCGCCACTGACCAATTTCATCGTCTGTTTTGACACAGGAGGCTGTGACGAGACCTTGAAAGAAGAAGAGCATTGAGGATGGGTGTGAGGAAAAAGGCAGACGGGCGTATGGTGCACTTTCTGATGCGGTTTAATGAGATTTTCCCATCTATGGAAGGCACCTTGATATTTAAAGAAACATCATTGCACGTATGGTAGTGTGTCGCGTTTGACATGTCTTCTTTTCCACTTTGGTATGTTGGATTCACCTGATGTGATTCCCGTTGGGTGAGTCATACTCGCATGTCGTTCATATTTATGATGGAGCATGGGTTTTGTTGCAGTTGACATTGTTGTTGTTAACCCTGTGTTCTTTTAGAAATATGTCGTATTGAATGATACTGAAAATTTTTTTTGGTGCTAGTGAATCAACGCTTCATATTTTCAATGAAGCATATATTTTGAGTCCAAATGACTACAACCGATTCACTGATGAAGATTCCCAAAAAAAATATTTCGTCTGTACATCTATGGAAGATGATTACCCTTCAATAAGGTCGTGAAGCGGTCTTAGAAGAACAAGAAAAATTATCACTTGAAATGCCAGACCTGGTTTGAAACACCCTCCTGGTCCAATAGCATCAAATAAGTGTTTTGTATCTGAACATTGAAGGTATTTATTCGAATAGTTTTGAGTTTCAGGTCTTCAGATATGTGAAGAAACCCAAAGGCTACATACATATACCGCATACCTTGCATAATGTAAGAGCCGATGATAACTATATAAAACTAGATATGGCCACCACATTAGATCATCTGTCCTTGAGTTGGTTCTCAAAGCTCTTAAAGACGCCTAGAGGATATTTGCGAGATCTCCATTATTAGTTTAGTTCAGTTTAGTTTGAAAAAAGATTACAGTTCACTGCGACCACAAGGTCTATTGTGCCCTCTTACAGAGCTGTTCTGGCCACACCCTTTACAGCTCGCCTTCAAGTTCCGCAGATCTAATAAAATCTAATATCTGTGAAAGCTTCAACGAGGCTAGTTCCTTACTCTCACAAGTTTCTCTCCCAAGGCATTCTTTTCCTAGGCTCGCAATGCCAGAGCAATCCACGACTAGGTGAATGAACACAGAACCTACACTCGTCATTGTCCGAAAATCCTATCTTCAACGGGTGCTTCCTGAGGCGACAGTGTCCTGTGAGAAAGCCAGTGAGGAGGATTAATTGCTTCTTACCAAGATCCAGATATCTTTTGGATCTTGCTTCCGGAGGAACTTAGTGAAATGTTCCATTCCTGTGAGATTCCGCCAGAGTTTTTTCCTCACGGCTTTCTCCTTCTCCAGAAACTCCTACTTATAGGTACATACATATACCTACACCACAAAAGGGTTCTGGGCAAATGAGTGACATTCGTGCGCCTTATTTGGGAAGTGTATTGGCCTTTCGTTTCCTTTAAAATTCGAGTGGCCGCGAACTCAGATTAAAAAGACCTTAATTTTCTTGCCTACCTCATTGAGTTTGTTCCGTCACTCCCAGATCATCTTGGTAGTCGGCCCGTATAGCTCAGTGCCAGCTCCTGTAGAGGTTATGGAACCATTTGTATACCATTTAACGGTATTTTTTTGAGGTTATAGTCGATGTATTCTCGTTCCCATTCTTCTCTTTTACTTAGCAATGTCCTGAAGTTTTTCTCAGTGCTTACACAGAAAAAAGTGAATTCTCAAAAGGATTATTTCAATATTCTTATTAATTTCACTTTGTTTAAGAGTTTTTATTCTCATTTGATGAAAAAAGTTTCGCATTAAAAATTCTGAAATGCTCAAATGTGAATATTGATTTTCTCAACATAAATTTTCACTTTGAGTAAATATTTTCTATTCGAATTTGAAGCATTATTCCATTCAAATAATGATTATCTCAATTCAGGAATATGAATGTTTTTCAGGGCAAATATCGCGTGCTCTTTGTCTGAAGATATAACAACTTATGCTGAGTATATTATTTCACTCGATCTGAGTTTTCCACATATTCGATTCATAACATCCCATATTTTAACATGAAAACTATTTCATTTGAAAATGAAACACTTCAACTCGAATGAAACCTCGAACATTCTTCTTTATGTAATATGGAATGTTCAGTATAATGATATTTTTCTGATCGGAAGCTCAGATTGAAGTTAAAATTTCTCTGATTCACCTGATCTGAAATCCAATCGGGTTCTAGAGTCTTAAACGGAGTATATCGCTTGCAATGCTTGCATATTCTTTGGACAGGTCCAGAGCTTCTCATTCTAATGGCCGCCGATGTAGGAAAGGACGCGTGGAAATTAATTTGATTTCGTTCACGTTGAGTGGTGTAGATATTATCGAGGAGAAAAGCAATATTTTAATTTGATACGTTCAGTTCATTCTTTTTTCATATTTTTAGGGTATGATGCAGAATACTTCGCAGGTGGACATTGTGATGTTCTGAAGGATTGGGGTTGTTAGGAATCTGTTATTCAAGTATTTAAAGGTAATTCAATATAATTAATCATTTGGAAATGAAAATACTATGCTTAAATACAAATTACTTGATATTTGGGTTGATATTTTGATTGCGTTCATTCTGAAATGCTAATAAACTATATATATTATGCTAATTCTCGAAATATTTCCCGCGAAGGGAGGAATAATTATTCTATTAACCTTTTATTTTATTTTCATCTTGAAACGGAAAAAGAAGAAAATGAAATTATTGAGTAGGTATATGTAGATATTGTTTTCCATTCAAAAATCCTTGACCTTGGCTATATTTTTTATTCATAATAAATTTGAAGTTAAGGGTAAATATGTTATGTTGTTGTTGAAGCCGGTGAAACGTTAAAACCAAGCTTTCGCAATGATTTTATTGCTTCTTCAGGGTTTCGAAAGTGAGGTTTAACGTTTCATCGGCTGCAACAACAACATAACATGTTTACCCTTAACTTCAAGTTTATTATAAATGAAAAATATATAAAGCCAAAGGTCGAGGATTTTTGAATGGAAAACAATATGTATACCTACTCAATAATTTCATTCTCTTCCTTTTCAGTTTCAAGATTAAAATAAAATAAAATAAAAGGTTAATAGAATAATTCTTTCCTTCGGCGGAAAATATTTTGAGAATATGGATGATAATATATAGTTTATTAGCATTTCAAAATGAACGTAATCAAAATATCAACCCAAATATCAAGTAATTTGTATTTAAGCTTAGTATCTTCATTTCCAAATTATTGATTATATTGAATTAAAACAAAATCATTTCATTCCAAAGATTCATTTGAATCTTTTGGATATAACAATATACTCAAATCAATCATAAGCCAAATTAAACAAAGATTTACTTCAAGAATTCATATACTCAACATAAGCGTTTCAAATTCTGTATGTAATCTTGATGATTTTCTTTTGATGGATCATATTCTCAATATGATCCTACCAAATATTCTACATGATCCAATGCAATACTTCATTCTATTTCCCATATACTACAATTATGTATTCGTTTTATTCATTTTGAGTAGTAGATTAGTGTTGGAAGGTGTATATGAATATCCTTGAATTGAAAAAATCATTTGCTACATTGAAAGCTGAGGCTTTGAAAATTTGATATTCTTCATTGAAATAGATATCCTCTAGGGGATATACAAATCTAACATCAGCTCAAATTGAAAGGTATTGGTTTAAAAGAAGCATTTACTTTTTTCCGTGTACTTTCTTGATCATAACATCACTAGGGGCGATCTCAATTGTTACGAAGTAGGATGTTTTGAAGACTTCTTCAGGACATCCAGAAGATGTCTTCAAGATATCCTATCCTGATCTCTTTTAAGTCGTCCCGTGGACGTCTCTGAGAATAAGAGGATGTCTTCAAAATCTCCGTTATTGAAAAGTAGGCCATCCTGAACACTTCTTCAGGACATCCAGTTGAGATGTCCCCCGGACATCTCAACCATCCTCAGAGGAGATGGATATTACTTTTTGTACTCCTCTGAGGATGGTTGTTATACCGAAACACGTGTCAGATTTTATTAATTTTTTAATTTGAATGTTATAATATTTCACCTAGAACCAACCGCGAACTCAATTCTTCTTATTGACATCTAAAAGATTCCTTCGTGCTGCCTGGAGAGGAAACATCCACATATTCAAATTGTGCAAACCTCCGATCGTTACCAATCAAGACTTCTTGAAGACTTCTTCGGGACATTCAGAATATCCTCTGGAGCGTCTTAGGGTGGACGTTCTAGAGACATCTAACAGACTCCTTCGTACTGCCTGGAGAGGAAACATCCATATAATCAAATTGTGTAATGATCCGATTGTTATCATTATCAATAATCAAGACATCCAGAATATGTCCTGGAACTTCTTACGATGGAAGTTCTCAAGACTTCTAACAGATACCTTCATGCTGTCTTGGGAGAAAACATCCACATATTCAAACTGCGATATTTCATCCTGAAAATGAAATTTAATTTAAATGAAGAACAACTATAGGTTCAACAAATTGTTGAAGAGTTCAACAAAAATCTATCTTGAAAGATTCCACCTCATATTATCAGGTTATACAACTTATTAGTCCTATAAATTCTCAAAGAATGTCTTCAAGACACCCCCTACATTGTTAGGAATGGACATCATGAAATCTTCTTCAGGACATCCAGAAGCTATTCTGAACAAGTTCTACAGATATTCCGATGTGTAGAGTCTTTAAGAATTAAAAGAAAATATTAAAGATATCGTAAACGTCTTAGGATGAACTTTGTAAAGACGTCTTACTACCTTCGTGCTTTCTGAGGAGAAATCATTCACATATTCAAATTACATATGAATTGCTGAAGAGTACAACAAATATCGTGTCTCAACACCAATAATTGAAAGCACAATTAATTACAGAGTTGAAACGACATAAGTCGGCATCAACAAGAACAAGCAATGCAATCAGACGTATTCCGATGTGGTAACTCCTACAGCACTCACTATATATGATTAGGTTACAACATAGTACCTAGACTGAAGCAGAGTACCGACCACACCCAGGGAAAGTACCGGAATTATCATCTAGAGTCCTTCTGGCCCCAGGCCGAATATTCATTATGTGCATGTTCGCGTATCAACCGGCACATATACCGCATACCTTGCACATTATGTAAGGGCTGATGACAAATTTCAGATCGTAAATTTTATGGCCACCAGATTAGATCATCTGGAGTGTAAAATTTAATTGCCTATATAAATTCAACTACCTATATTTGTTTACTTGAAATTGCACGCTTTGGACGCGCGCGTATGGGAAATGGAGGCGAGTTCTCAGAGGAAAACTAGAGCAGAAGTGATGCGAAATAGTCTAGTAGATTCACTGTGACCACGATTGAAATGCGTGAAATTATCTTCGAGATTTGAGACTATTTCGGTGTACTTCTTGGGGCTATATGGATGGTATCTTGAGGAATATACGGAAGTTGCAAATAATCGATTATTTCCAGAAAAACAAGCGTTCAAAATACGGTAGGTTTGATGTAGTAAATTGCAGAGATTCTATAGTTTTCGAAGTGAATCATAGGTACATACATCCGTCATGATTTCACTACACTATCAAGCCTCTTATATATGTATATGTACCATTGCATGAGATTCTTAATTGTTTCTGGCTATTCGTGGTTCCTCCAATTCCATTTTAACTGTAAATAACTTGATGAAATTATTCTGTCTCTGATAATGGATTATTTTGACATTTCACCAACTCAATGATGTATAAGTTCGACCATGGACACAAAAACTTCCCTATAGTCCGTTCACGAAAGTTTGAGCGCAAAGTAGGCGTTTGTTTATTTATCTGAAGTTGGCAGTATTTACTGTCATAGCATGAAATAAAGTCAACGTTGCCGAATGTACCCGGCCTCTTCCGACGAGCTTCCGAGCAATCAGAGAACTCTATGTTATATTGACAACTCTGCGTATCAATCTGACAGGAAAATAAACATCATAACCTAATATTTTAATATACACAGTGAAATATGCCAAATTGTCATGGCCAACCGACTGCTCAAACTTTCGTGAACGGACTATACGTTGTTAGAGAAGTTGAATGGACATTTTCAGTGATTTAAAGAAAAAAATCTGTTTAGGAAAATCAGGAAATTATCCGTTTTTGTTTTGCAGTTATGTTTTCGAGAAAAAATATTGAAATCACTGAAATGAGCCAACGAATTCATACGATAAGAATTGGCTGTTGAGTGTAACGTACGCGTTAATATTCATTTCATCGATTAGATGTTGAATCACAGTTAACAATGATCCAAACAGCCTGAAAGTGAAATTTGTAGTTTTCTCTCAAGTGATAAGATTGTGTAGATTCCATACACAAAAAATTGTAATATTCCATTAAAAATGTTGAAAGTTGATCGAAAGGGCCATGGTTTTTGACAAAATGTGTACAATGAAACAGCTTGTGCAGATTTCTGTCACCATAGATTCGTCAGAACACTGGAATGTAAAACTCATTCTACAGCGACACAATCATTCGGAATTCGGCTTACTTCACTGATTTCCTTCAATTAATTTAAACCCATCTTTCAGATTAAAATATCATTAATTTTATCTCTGATTGAAAGGAATCGTAGCCTTAGCTTCCAGTATTTGCGTGGATCTGATTACAGTCTTAAATTGCAATTGGAACCCAAAGCATATTGGCAACTCTCGTTATGGTCCAGTGAATACAATTTCCACAAAGCGGAATCTTTTAGTTATTTGCTCACATTAAATTAATTAAGGAAAATGATAAGGACCGATTTTGATAAGCAGTCGGAAATTAATGACACAGTGATTCACATTCTGAATTAATTCGGCTTCTTTTTGGCGGAAAAAGAAGAACGTTGGTTTCATTTGTTTCAGTGTCCGTGGTCTTTATTCAATATTTATCCTATAATTGCATCTTGAGTACCTAGATACTTTCGTGAATCCAATCGATTGATTTATATTCTGAATTATAACGATAAAGCAGATAGACAGAAATTTCTCGATAATTAACACAAATAAGAAAATTTTGAGCCAATTCGAAATCTTCTGCACCCTTCTTTCATTATTGAATTCAACCGACTCATTTCAGACCACTATTTACTTGAAATTCAAAACTAATAGCCATTTTGCTACTTCGTAGTTTCAACTCACCCCTCTTTCCGCGATGCATCGACATCAAGCGAATAAATGTTATTTGATTCCAGAACAGATATGAAAAACAACTCAAGATCCAAGAAATTGCTTGTAACTCCGACAAAGTGTCTCAACACTTTTTTGTCGCTTATTTTCTTGATATTTTCGTCTCTAGAGAGGTTCGCAGATGTGCTGTTTTCCATCAGCGAAGACTGTTCAGCCTGTTTTTTTGATTTTCTCATGTTCAGTGGCGGCTGCTCAGGGGAGGCCGGGCCTTCCCTAATTTCACTGCATTCTATTCAATTTTAAATTCAAGTTCAAATAAAAAATAATCACATTTCTATATCTGTATTATTTTCCTCATTCTATCTACTATCCAAATCTCAAAGTAATAAACATATGTTTAGTACTCAGCGATTTGAAACATTTATGCATTATCCGCAACACACAATACAGCTTAACGGATAGCAGGCAAACCGCTAAGCTAGGGTCGCCTCCACGAGTCAAGTAACATTTCTAACTTGTTCAAATGAACGGAGCGGCAACCACTCGAAATTCAAGCTGTAGATCACGTGTCAGAGGCCCGGCTTCGCGGCATCATTTTCGCTTCTAGGCGAACGAGCTTAGCTGAAACTGAACGTCCGATCGGCCCGAATCAACCCCGACGATCGTGGATGAAGATCAGCTGTTGCTTTGATTCCCTCCCTTTTTATTAACGAAGTATTGATCCTCTCAGCGTGCGGTTTGTGGTTTTGTGATATTTTTCGAAAAAGTTTGTAGGTAGGATTTTAATATTTCAACAAGAAATATGGAAACAGAACCAAGAAGTAAGAATTAAAATGCGAGTAGTGAACTTTAAAGAACGATTAAAGATTCTGTAGATTTTATTTTGAAAAATATTTTCAGTAAAATGCCTTACGATGATAAAATTTTCATAACTCAAGTATTTAGGACACCTCAACCAGCAATGCAAAATTTAATTATTAATTCTGCTCCTAATCTATCGTTTTGATCGTTTTTTAGAATGGTATAATAAATGCCAGTGGCTGACAGAAAGCAGTTCGTAATAAATTATTTTGTTGGTTGCGTGGTCTCGGGCCTGCTCTGATTGAAACCTCACAAGCCGCCATTGCTCATATTCTGTGCCTTCTTTAGACATTCTGAGGAGACCATAGAAATTACTTTAAACTCCGATGAAACAATATCGGGAAAATTTAGAATCTTCTGGCTTTTTCTTTCATAAGGGAATTCAACCGACTTGCTTGAGACCACTACTGACTGAATTCGAAACTAAAAGATATTTTTCTAATTATCTAACTCTTGTATTGCTTGAAACAAGAGCGCAAGAATTGACACTAGAAAAAATATACTACTCCGTAGTTTCAGCTACTAAGACATATAGTTTCGAATAATTCTATCATCTTATAGAATCATGAATACCTCGATTTAATTGTATTGAACCGGCAACTGATCTGGTTGTCGAAGCGTGAACTATAAACAACTAAAACAACACAAAATTTCTTCCGAACTGACATTATCAACACACCTAATTACATGGAAAACATTGCCTCTCCTATGCAAAAGAACACTTCCTAGTTGTTCACAGCTCTAATAGAAGCAATTTATTCAAGCAAATCACATCGTAAACAAGCTTTCACACCTATCCCAACATGTCGACACCTAAAAAATCCAAATTTACATCCGTAGTTCTTCGACCGGGCTTACGATAACTCAATCCATACAGCCTCTCAACACCTCTTCTCGCGATGCATCGACATCGAGTGAAGGGTTACAAAGTGGGTCAAATGGTGGCACGCGATGCACACGAGCACGGGCACGCGAATCTGCTGCGAGGGCCCCATTAGCGAGATACTGCGCTCAAAAAGCCACGATTCTATAGCTACGAGGGTTGCCATTTATGAAGTGTGAAAGTAGAGAATAGTATGTATCGATGGATAGATAGATACCTTTATTCAATCTCATAACCAGTTACAGTTGTTAATCTGGTCCGAACAACAAGTCCACTTACTCATACTACGGATCTAGTCGATGTTCGAAGATCCTTAGAGGAAGTTAAGAGTATATCATATCATCCAGAGCTTCCACAGTCAGCTGGAGATTAGCTCTGAATGATGTGGGACCCTCTAGGACTCTACATTTCCCGATCTAGCTTAGTGTATCAGTTACTTTAATCGAAACAACTATTCTCTAATGTAATATTTCATATCTCTATTTGCTTTATCAGTTGTTTGACTAAAAGCGAGCGATTTCACGTCGTGAACTCAAGGTTGAGTAACTGCATACTGCCCTCTGTCATTCGTTTCAACGAAAATACGAAGAACGTCTCGATATTTCGTCCAAAGTTCAGGCAGTGGGAGGAGGTAGTTCGTAAGAGTTCTCACAAGATGGTGGTGTAATGATAATAGTACCGAAAGCAATAATTATAGGGTCCTAGAGTGCATCATATCATTCAGAACAAATCTCCATACTTATGAGACCCAATGGAACAAAGCAGCTGACTTTAGAAGCTTCGAATGATAAATTTTCCTTTTAGGTTTTTCAAGCGTTGATGAGACTAGCTCCGAAATATGAGGTGGATATTTACGGTAAATGCTTCAAGAATACTCATTCTGGAGATTCCTCAATGAAAGTAGCAAACTTGTTTCGACAATTTGTTCAAATGATCTTTATGCAAACATTTTTAACGAAGCAATAAGGCGAATTATTAGGATTCTCATACCACTATGTGGCAGATATCCTTGAAAAAAGTGTAAAAAAAACTGATAAACTTGCAAAAATTACATCTAGGTCACACTTGATGACGTGAACCTTTCTGTAGGTTTGGAAAAAACTGATATAAGGCAGCGTTCGAGCAATGGAAATTGAATACCAGAATAACCCTCTGGAGAAACACTCTTGGACTTACTCAGGCCAAAAAAATCCGCGATCATTTCTACTACCCATACCAAAAAGCTCCTGAAGCTGTCCAGAGCTGAGTTTTGGGTGATGGTGGGACACCTGACGAGCAACTCTCGGTAAAGGTTTGTATCATTAGCAGATGAGATTTCAAGACTCTGTGGATCAGATGCAAAAACAGCTGAAGAACAATTCATATGGTAAAACCAGTCCTAGACACCTAAGAGGAAACGGCCAAGTCTGTCGGTTTTATCAACGCTATTGGCGACCATCTTGGCTTTCCATGAATGAGTAGGGTGAGAAACCAAAGATCTACATCATGTTCGCAATTCCCGGAAGGCAAACCTAGCCATAACGACCCCAGTTCTAATAATAATAATAAAAATAAGTATGACTGAATTTATTGCATCGAAATATTAATAATAATAATAATAATCATCATTTTTCTTTAGTGAAGAAAAAAGAGAAGAGAGCAATACTTATAGACGTAGCCATCCTGAATAGCAACAATCTACTTCAAAAATATGTTGAAAAAATATCGCAATATCGCGAACTTGAACTTCAGATCAAAAGGCAGTGGGGAATGTCTAGTACCAGAACCATTCCCATTCTCATATCAACCACTGGATTTATTCCTAAGAGTCCAACCTCAAGTAGCTAGATTTGGATGAAAACCTTTTCAAAGTAATGCAAAAAGCAGTACTTCTCGGTACTGCTAGAACGGTGAAGAAGTTTTTAGGTCACGATGGACACCAGGAACAACGATGGAGGAAAATATTGCAAAACCAACTACCACGACATCAACCGAGAAATCCAGGACCAAACAACGTAGGACGAACAACCCAGGACCTAGGAGAAGAAGAACACTGAACACCTCAGATCTCAATCCCCCTGATAATTGCTATCCGGGATGAGTGAATGTTCTCCTTAGTAGGGAGTGTGATAGCCGATCGCTAGGGGGTGTGAGAAGTCACACCCTTTCTACGCTAATAGGCTCAAGTCGATAATCATTTTTCAAATTGAGATTCCACGAATTTGATAGAAGTGAAATGAGTTTCATAACTGAGAAATTATGTTTCTATTATGATTAAATGTGACAATATGCTCATTTTACAAGAAGTATCTACAAGAAAGCTATCAGCTACTTCAACAAGAAGTGATGAAACAGAGGTCTGAACACATAAGGTAAATGTACCAATTATCGACACTATAGTGGGAACTTGGGAATGTACAAAGTTTTTCGGATAGTCAACAAATGTTTTTTCACACATAAAAGCCAGTTTTACACTCATTGTACCTTTAACTTCAAAAAACAAACACGAAATCGTTAACAAAAATTTTTGATATTTAAAAAAAATCAAAACAAGTTGAAAGTCAGATGTCCCAATTATCGACAGCTCTGGAATTGAAATTACCAATTATCGACACACATGAGAACCAATTATCGACACTGTGAAATTAAGAAGAATAAAGAGTTGTATGGATAAGAAAAAATAAATATTCAACCGGATCGATAGATTCAATTAATGAAATCATGAAATCTGATAGAATAACATATGCAGGGTATTCCAGAATAACGTTACCGAATGCCAAAGGGGACTTCTCCACTTCTTTCTAGAAGAAAGTTTATAAAAACATGGGTCCGAAACGGCTTCGTTACCAAGAGACCGGATATCAAAATAAAAAAAAAATTTTCTCTTTATATTTTGAAATTGATTATTGCTATCGTTTTAAAATTTGGTGTACGCTAAACTCATTCAAAGTGCTCTGTGAAAATTGAGAAGAGATTAAAAATTTCAAGTCAGAGTCGTTGAATTTGGCAGTTTCTCAGTGGATTTTCACCTATTTTCTTACGAAGTAGCTTTAGTCATTAAAGATCCACATTTCGCGACGTGAAACGTCCATTTCACCAGCAATAGTTCATCCTCCTCTTTGGTTAAGACAATCTCAGAACCTATCTGCCTTTCATAATGTGGTTCTGGTAACATCGAATTGTTTGGAAGTTCTTAGAGCAGGCATTACGTTTTTCACATCCGTGACATTTTTTTATTCGGAATAGACTGAAAAATTAACGAAACCAATAATCGACAATGTCATGCACTCGTCATCGACATGTGCGAAAAAGTATGAAATAATATCATAAGAGTTTATCATCATTTTTGGTGTCGGTTTGTTTGGACTGAAACTTTGATCATTTTCGGTCAAAATGTTGAAAATAAATTGTTGATAGGGCTCACCAATTCCACAAAAAAATACATTGGAAAGTCATGTCGAGGTGCCCTATGATCGGCAAAAATTTAACCATTATTCGACATAGAATTGAACCTATTATCGACATTGAAATATTTCACTTTCTATTTGGAAAATTTGAAGAAAATCATTATGTCGATAATTGGTACATAATAAATAATGATTGAATCGCATAAAATAAAGTTACTTTTGTTCCGAAAAAACAAGTATATACGCTCCAGGAAGTATTTCAAATAAAACCACACTTTACCCAATTACCGACACTTGTGTCGATGAATGGGGATGGTCGTGTTTTAGATGTACCTATTATCGACACCCTTTTTTTAATGAAACTATCACAGAAAATGTATTTCATTGGTAAAACTGAAATCACCAAACCATATGAAAGTGTGTTAATGTACAAAAAAACTTATATCACTTGAATCTTGCGAGTTTGCTTGGATATGATGAGGAGGCTTTTCTTACTGAATTGGTAACAAATAGGCTGTAAAATCGGTTGAGGCTGAAACTCAACTGAATGAGGGCACATTTTGCACTGAGGATACTCAGAAAAAATCGGGATAATATTCAGATATGCTGAGAAAACTACAAGTTACATATTTGCGAAGAAAATAATTCTATGGCTGGTCCCGAAACCTTAATATATGGAAAAAAAATGAAAAGTGTCGATAATTGGGACACTGTCGATAATTGGTACATTTACCTTATTTGTTCTTGTTCTCTAAACCCGAAATATACAAGGCAACCCTCGTATAACATTAAACGGCGTGGTTATTCAATAGTTTTGAAACGACATCTTAGAGAAACGATGAGGAAAGGAAGAATAGCTTTCGTTAGAATCATGTGCTGAATGCGGATTGTCTTGAATACGTTTAAGGCATCGGGCATGCCTGTGTAATACCGGTGTCTAACGCTTTGGTCCTGATGTTGGTCGGTTTAGGAATTTGAAAGGATAGGATGAGGGTGTGGTCGGTGATGATACAGATTCAGGTCGTGAGGTGATGATCGCTTTGGGTTTGTGTGAAATGCGAGCGAGGTTATACCAGACCAAGATGAGAGAAACATATGTTTTATTCTGTAACTCCGGAACGATTGAATAGAAATGATCCTCCTCGCATCTCAATCCGGGCATTGTGTTCACAGTCGATCTATGTCTGATCGTTAGTGCGATAACTTCCGAAAGAAACAACTTCCGAATGTGAAATTTTCAAGGTACCCATATTTGAGATATGAATAGGACCAAAGTGGAATTCATAAATGAATCAGGATATTGAAACATGATTTAATCGTTTTCTCAGACTTTACTCAACATTCTCAACATTATGGTGACAAGGGACTTATGGAAAGTGCATCAAGGTTACCACCTGCTGAGCCTGAGCCTTTTTGTGAGCTTGAAAAACACCAATATAAGGTATGGGAGTTGAATAAGAGAATAACCTACTAGCAAAAACACTCCTGGACTCACTCAGTCCAAAAACTTCCTGATGATTTCACCTACCCATACCAGAAAGACTCTGAAGCTGTCACGAGATGATGGTTGGACAGCTGACCAGGCACTGTCGGAACAAACATCATGTGTAGCGTATAGAAAAGATAACTTTTTGAAAGTAACCTGGTGTCCGGCTCATGCGGATATACCTGGTAACGTCAAGGCAGATGAACTGGCTAGGCGGGGAGCCGGATTAGCATTTGTTGGTCCGGAGCCTACGCTGCCAATCTGTCGCACATCTGTCAGAAGTTTCTTCAGGAACTGGCTGAACAGGGAATTTTCCTCGGAATGGAGCGCAGGGGTGGGCCTAAGGTGGTCGAGGATTCTCATTGAGAGACCATCCTCGCGATCTGAGGTCAATAGGCTTCTGTTGCTGGAGAGGAAACAACTCGGTCTGGTGACTGGTGCATTGACTGGTCACCTGTTTAACAAGCATTTGAAGAGAATGGGATTGACGAGCTGCTCCCTGTGTCGGTGGTGCAGGAGTACTGATGAAACGGTTGAGCATATTCTGTTCAACTGTGGAAACCTTACTGAATTAAGGTCAACACACCTAGGAAATCCAACACCTTCTATTCCCATGGTGAGAGGGACCACTCCTGGCAGGCTCGCGACATTTCTGTCTTCGTGTCTGAGGAGCTGAGTCTCTATAGAACGATGCGGGTGAACAATGGGCCACTAGGCCTCAGTTCGGCCGGTAAGGCACCGCACAGAGAAGAAGAAGAAGTAGCGTATAGAATAGTCAGCAGATAATATTTGTTGGCCTTGTGGATCAGAGGCAGAAACAGCTGAACACATGGTATATGGGTGTCCAGAGCTGGCTGGATAAGAATCAATTCTAATTGATAAACCGGTCCTGGACACCCAAGAAGTAAAAGCCAAGGCTCTAGATAGGTTAGATAAGGTTAGATAGGTTTCCGCCATAGACGACCTTCTGGTGTTCCATGAAGGACTAGGGTAGAGAACAAAAGATCATGGTCTCAGTTCCCAGGAAGCTTACCAAAACCATAACAACCTCAGTTGTAATAACAATGATAATAACAATAATTATTTTTTCAATATAAACAAAAAAGCAAAAACTCTCAACTTCACATCATATGGTTGAACAAAAATATCGACCCTAAAAAGAAAGAAGTCTTTCTGGTAGTCAGATGGCACTAACTCAACTGATAGCCGTTGATTTAAACTTTAAAGCAAGGACCATATGGAGCTGAAAACGATTCCTCACAACACCAGCGAAGTACAACAAGACAGTTTCAGATATCGATCGAAAAAGAAAGACAGTTTCTGTTTGGGTGTGCCTGACTGCCTGACCATCTCAACTGCGAGGTAAATCAAAGATTGAAAAGAAGAGTTTTTTCTCCAGAATTGGATGGGAAACCATAAGAGAATCTTATTTTCCGAAAATCTATCCCACGAAAACTATTTTTGAAAGAAAATCATAGGGGCTTGTTATTTTCAACCCCTAATAATAAAGTTATGAATCTAGAAATTTTGTGTGAGTAACATATACTCAGTGCATCATATCATGTTAAGTTTTATGGATCAGTGTTTTTAAGAACCGTAAAAAAAATTAAAAACTGTCAACTTGTAATCGCCTTCCAAAGGCTGTATTTTGGAAGGGGGTCGATTTCGAAAAAAAATATATGAATTACCCCTGCTTATTTTAATCGAGGAATCATCTCGTAAAGTCCCTAGCATTTGTTTACAAACACCCTGTATATTGGCTATAACAAGACTTACTCTACTGGCTGGCTTGACCTTTGACGCAAGCCGACAAGAGAGCGAAGTATTGTAGGAAAATAATCAACTTTGCAAGGATATAATACTCGGCAAAATGTAGCTCTAATATGGTAACGCACAAAAGACGTCATGGTTGGCAGTGCAAAATGGTCCAGTCCAATCTAATCCTCTACTTCTTATCGTTAGAGAAGAGTTGAAAATTAGCCTAGTCCATTATGACATTACCATTTCACAATAAAAACACACCCTGTTTTTATTTCGATTTAAAACCTCACATAGTGGTGGCTTTATCATAATGAAACGTAT
The DNA here is from genome assembly GCA_013421045.1 of Propylea japonica. NCBI lineage: Eukaryota > Metazoa > Arthropoda > Insecta > Coleoptera > Coccinellidae > Propylea > Propylea japonica. The sequence continues at coordinate 10,390,359 of CM024248.1, read as the reverse complement.
TTCATGATGCCTTGATAGATGGTAGCACTTAATCAACTAAATTCAATCATTCTAAAAGTTTGGCAACAATCCATCATCATTTAAAAAAATTACAAACATATTACGAACCGGAATGAATCCAACAGTTATTGATTGTATCAATCAAGTAAATGACATGAGTGATCCCCAAGCCATATAAATTATTCATTTAATAATTCGAAAACTTATGTAAGGCATCAGCGCGCTTAACTGTTAAATCGATTTATTGAAAGCGTTTTATCATCAAAGTTTGCACACATTGATTGATAATGGTTATGTGGGCAATTAAAACGGATTTGTTAATTAATGTCGCCATGATTAACGAACATTTTAAACAAGAAAAATCTTCACGTTATACTGATTTATCTTGTACGGAATTGAAGTTTGTCGTTTGATGCAGTGGTGTATCATTAAAAGGAGCTGTTGTACAGGGTGATTCACTTATCTTGGTAACCTGATTTTTCTCGGAAATGGAAAAGGGAAGATAATTTAATTCCGAATATTTCTTATGAATACTATTTTCTTGTTATTTATTACCATCAGCTACCTGCAGCGTGTTTTATGTTAATTCTATTCCATTTATTTTCTTCTGTAATGTGACAGTATTCCTTTGATTTTGAGACATACATAGAAGCGATTGTGTTTCTTAAAGTAAAAAGCAAACTATTTCTCAATCATAATATTTATCAAATATTATATTTTATAACAATTAACATTGTTTTAAAAAAAAACGAAACATGTCATCTTTTTCTTTGTTCATTTTATGTTACTTTGTCCAAGTGAACCCTAATATTTTGCCCAAAGTATCTTAGGTATAATGAAATAGAGAAAAGATATAATCTATGTATGGATCATAATGGCCGGTATATAAAACATTTGATTTGTCATGTTGCATTTAATAATATTAAAAAAGGTTTATTGTTATGGAATAAGATATTTGATGAATATAATTATTGAGAAAGAGTTTCCTACAAATACTCTTTGATTCTAAGAAACACAATCATATCTATGTCTCTGAATCGAGGCATACTGTCACAATACAGAAAAAAATAAATATAATATAATTAACATTAAACACGCTACAGGTCACTGACGGTAATGAAATAGAGAAAAATAATATTCAGAAGAAACATTCAATGTAAAATTATCTGTCGATTGACATTATAAAAAAAGGAAGTTCCTGAAGAAGAAAATTTTTATAGCGCCGCGACGCCTGAAATCTCAAGTCTTTTCTCCGACTTTTACGCACACCTCAAGTCAACATTGACTTGTACAAATACTGTCTACATTGAATATTTGAAGGCCAGTATCCGTGATGCCAGTTCCGAGATACGACCTCAATCACTCGAAAAGTGCTCAGAAACTTTCAAATCGTATTCGTTTCAAAAAAATTTTGACTTCTTAATTTTCAAATGACTCACTCAATGTTGATCAATTGTCCATGAAGGCGATTCACTATCATTATTGAAAACTACTACAAGAGCTTACTCACCTTGTATAATTCATTCGTACTAAATAAATTGAATTTTGCCTAGTTGATTTGGAATCCTCAATATGATATGAGTGTCATAAAAAAAGTTGGAAAGCGTGCAACACAAGTTTCTCAGGCACTTATCATTCAGAAATAATTTCATAACCAGAATCATGATAACTCGGAGGCTCAAACTAGTTTCAAAGTGCTCAGTTTGGATGGTCGCAGAAAAATGAATGACATGTGCTTTCTATGTAAAGTTTTGAACGGTTTCTTTTCGGTCCCTTCGATTTTTCAGTTATTGTCTCGAGTGGAGACTGCGATCGATGGAGATGAGATTCCTTTACATCGTTTGAACCTCACGCAAAACTTCCCCATTTTGTAGAATCTTGACTTTCAACTTAGACTTCACTGACATTGATCCATTCAATGCTTCCCTGCCTCAATTCAAAAAACTTCTCAAAAAAAGTTGTCACAGAATGTCCTTCAATGAAATTTTACTTGTTTTCTGTTGTTTTATTAGTACATTAGCACTAGGGTTAATTCATTTTAAAGTAAAATATGTTTGTCAATTGTATGATTTTCAGTTCTAAGTATAATTTGTAAATACTAGCAGTTTCATCATTATTCTGAAATTGAACTCGATATTAAGGATGAAATACAACTATTTGAGTCTATGGGAGATGATTACTTTTCAGTAGGGTCCTGTAGGGGTCTTTGAAGAACAGGAGATTCAAAAAATCATCACTTGGAATGCCAGACCTGGTTTTGAACGCCCTCCTTGCCCAAGAGCATGAATTAAATATTTTGTATCTGAAAATTGAAGGTATTCATTCGAATAGTTTTAAGTTTGAATTTTGTAAAAACGGCGAGAGAAGGTCTTTTTTGCTGATGTTTTTCCTTGTGCTCTGGTATCATACGTCAAATAGTATGGTACCCCGTTTTGCACCAACTTCATCTAGGTTCTGTTTTGTTAGCTCTCATTTCAAAAGAATAGGTTGAAAAACCTATTTGTATAGGAACCTTCTATAAATAAATAAAATAAATAAACTTCTTCTCATCCTGTCGGACGCCACTGTCTTAATTCATATTTCAGCTCTTGATTCATTAGGAAAGTAGACTATTCTTTAATTGGATCTGCCTGATTAGCGGATTATTGCTCCTGTAACAACTAATGCACGAGTATGAAATTCAAATTCGCAGTTTTTGTCTCAGAAATGATATAACTAATAACCGTTATGATGTTGGCGACAAATTGTTACTTTCACAGGAGGCAGCAAAACGAAGGAGGGCACTCTCAACACTTCACTTTCCGTCTCTACGGCATTTTTTACTTGCAATGGTGAAGTTGATTGAAATGTGAGAAAGTTTCATCTGATAGAAGAGAACAGGGAAGCTTTTTTGGAATTCCAAGAGTATTTTCTTTCGTTTTGTTTGATTGGTCACGCTGTGTGGATGCGGAGATAATAAAGTGAATCAGTGTGTGTCTGCTCTAGTTGGACGGTGATAACTTTGCTATAATTAAATATGTGTAGGAACGTGATTTGCGAATTAGAAGAATTTAGGTATTCATTGATATTAACAGTAGAGATTTAGATGCTTTAGGCAGCAAATAAACTAGAAGTAATCCTCTAAATCTTGAAGAACATAATGGAAGAGGAAATCATTAGAAGAAACAATGTATAATATTGTGAACATTGTACAGCGTGGGCAAAATTCGCTGTCTACTGAAGGGATTTCGAGAACTATAGCAAATAGAAGAAAACTGATGACTAATTTTCGAGCTCTTTTCTCCTGACTAAATCAACTCTGAAAACAGATCCAACAAAAGGCACTTTGACTTAGGTCCTAGAACAAATTTCTCAGAATGTTTTAAACGGAAAGATTGAACTATTTCGGATTTTCAATGGTAACTGTTGCCTCAGCACACGATAAATATAGATTCTGTGGAAAATAGGACGAAAATCCTTAATCTTTTGAAAGGCTGCCTGAACATCGTTTATCAATGCGGACATAAGTGCCTGGGTATGGAAATTATAAGGAACGAAGATATCTCATTCGTGAACAAACCCAAGTTTCTGAGGTTGATCAAAACTCCCAAATTACAGGATGAGCTACAGGGTGAGTAGCAAAGATAGCTCAAGAGGTAAGGTGAGCACAATAGACCATTAGGTCGCGGTACACAAGGACCAATTCAATGAAATTTGAATCTGCTGTGAGAATATAATCACTGTAAACCCTTGTATGTAGTCAGTTAGTTAGAGTATGCCTCACCATTCCTAGGCTACGCAATTAATGTCTTGGACAGAAAAATTATAGGAGAAACTTTGATCTAGCCTCCTTCAACTCCTCTCAGATAATGGAGTGCATTGAAGATCTTGAACACAACACTTTCAGATCGAAGTGGGATGTAACCCCTCCAACTATCTAAAACTCTAGAGGGTTGCAACGCCGAAAGGCTTTTTCTTCAAACATACGATCTCAAGTATTTTTATCAAGGGTCAGTATTGTAGAGCTCAGCCCACAATAGCCTAACAGTTAAACCCGAAAAAGTGTTATACCCTTAGTACACCATGGCTATTTTTTCATGTCTCTATACGAGCCTTTTTTAGGGCTATTTGTTCAGTAAATTTTCCCCAAATGAGTCGCACTATTACACCATGCCTTTTCAAGGGTTGTTTCAAGGGGTTTCAGGTAGTAATTCCAAAATTGCAAACATGGAAGAAATTGACATTTTACCTCAAGCTTATAAATTGAAATTGAATTTGAAAAAATTATTGAAACTGCAACTGTTATTCTGGAAAATAACAAAAAAGGGATTTACAAGAGATACGAGGTGAAGCCTTGGATGAACTAAAATCAGGCAATTTAAGGCCATGAGTTTTAATTATTCATATATAGGTAAAAAAAGGTCTCTCACTTCATTTATTTGTTTATTATAATCTGTCATTCATTAAATCTTGGAATAAAGATAAAAAGTAATAAACATATTTATTATTGAACAATTCAAAAGAAAAAATATATAAGGTTAGGCCAAGATGTCAAATTAGACAGAAAAATGTTGTGTTGTTGGACCCGACTCAACATTTCTACGAAAATGCAAGAAATCCCCACGTTTCAGAGGTGAAAGATGAAACCGGTTCTATTTATTTGCAAGACTGAAATAGGTATCAAAATAGTCCAAGGCGCATGCGCGTTTCATTGAAATTTCAGGCGGAATCGCATGAGAAGGCATGGTGTAATAGGGTTTTTTTTTAGAGAATCTACAAGTCATTTATCGCTTATACAGAACGTACGGTAATCCCTAATTTATAATGCCGGCTCCATCCTTCAAATAACGCTCTTTAAAACAGTTCAACTTTTTTACGAGTGTCGAGAGTCATTCCGAACTTGATTTATTCCTTGTTGCGAAGACACCCCGCTTAAAAAAAATACTTTATTACCACTCGTTAATGAGATCCATAAAGAAACAATTAGCAGGCACTTATTAAGAGACATAAAACCTTAATAGTTTAAAACAACTGTGATTTTTATAACGAATGCGAAACCCAACTGAGCGTTTATAAGTTAACCGCTTTCGGAAAACGAGGTTTGGTTCTTGGAGAGGTGGTGTGACCTGTTTTTTTGGAATTCTTTTTTCTTCCCAACTTTTTGCTATTTTTGTTCCATGACAGGAGTATCATAAGGTTTCGGAACCATCTGTATTTTCCATTAAACGGAATTTTCTTTGAGGTTTTAGTCGGTGTATTCCCGTTCCCATTCATCTCTTGCAAAGTAAAAGAAAGGAATTGGAACCGACTATAACCTCAAATATGGTTCCAAAACCTCTCTCTGGCACTCTTTGGTAGTGCCAGAACAAACTCAATGAGGTAGTCAAGAAAAATGAAGTATTTAAATCTGGGTTACCGAACATTCGGGAATCAAAGAAATCGAAGAGGCAATACATTTGCCAAAGATAGCCAGAACACATCTGAGGTATAGGTAAATGTACCTATAAGAAGGAGTTTCTGGAAAAGGAGAAAGCCTGATGATAGGCAAGCTGCTATTATAGCACTGAGCCCCTGCGTCATCGACTCAAACATGATCTGGGAGTGCCGGAACAAACTCAATGAGGTAGGCAAGAAAAATAAGGTCTTTTTGATCTGGGTTCCCGGCCATTCGGGAATCAAAGGAAACGAAGAGGCTACTACATCTGCCAAAAAGGGGGCACTAATTGGCCCAGAAACCTACTGTGGTATAGGTAAATGTACATTTAAGAAGGAGTTTCTGGAGAAGGAGAAAGCCGAGAAGGAAAAACTCTGTCGGAATCTCCCTGGGATGGATCATTCCAATAAGTTCCTTCGGAACTTTGAAACAGCATGATCCTAAAGATATCTGGATCTTGGTAAGAATCAATTACACCTCCTCACTGGCTTCCTAACAGGACACTGTCGCTTCAGGAAGCACCTGTTGAGGATGGGATTATCGGACACAGACGAGTGTAGGTTCTGTAAAGAGGAGGAAGAAACCGTTATTCACTTAGTCACGGAATGCTTTGCCATTGCGACCCTGAGGAGAGAATGCTTCGGGCGAGAAACTTGTAAGAGTCAGAAACTAGCCTCGTTGGAGCCTTCAGAGATATTGGATTTCATCAGATCTCTGGAACTGGAAGGCGAGCTGTAAAGGGTGTGGTCAGAACAGCTCAGGGGGGCGATTCTTGAAAAATGTCGTTTTCGCGATTCGACAATTGTCGACCAACTTCCCTGCTAAGTTGGTCGACATTTGTCGATTCGCGAACACGACATAATTCAAGAATCGACCCCCTGTAAGGGGGCACGATAGACCTTGAGGTAGCAGTGAACTATAACTTTTTTTCTAAATCCTTATATACCTATTCTTTTGAATGGAGAGCTAACAAAATACCATACATGAAACAAACAAATCCATAGCTGAGGTTGGTGCAAAACAGGGTACCATAGTATTCTGGCGTATGATACCTGAGCATAGGGAAAAACATCAGTAGAAAAAACCTTGTTTCGCCGTTCTTACAAAATTGAAACTATTCGAATAAATACCTTCAATATTCATACAAAATACTTAATTCATGCTCTTGGGCCAGGAGGGTGTTTTAAACCATGTCTGGCATTCTAAGTTATGATTTTTCGAATCTCCAGTTCCTCTAAGACACCTACATGACCCTATTGAAAGGTAATCATCTCCCATAGATTTAAGTGTAGTGGTATTTAATCCTAAATATCGAAATCAATTTCGGAATAACGATAAGAAACTTATGTCAAAATGTCATAAAAATCCATATCGTTAATGATTGAAATCGGTGCAGTGGTTTTTGAATGATCTATACAACCTTGATTGAATGCTTCAGGCAGCATCAAGCGATCAGAGGAATTAATTCAACTATGTTAACTGATCAAACACGATACTGAAGCAAGTGTAGATGCATTTACATCTTTTTCCAGCCGAACCTATCCCCTCATATCATCAACCCAAATCTCGCTCTCTTCAACTGATCTATCAATAATAATAATTGAATTGCTACAGTCGTAAATTAATAACTAAGATACGAACCACAGATTTTATCTCCCCTTATTTCATAAAATCTTTGCGAAAGAGAGGCAGCAGGCGATCACGACCTATCCTTGAAAACAAAAGGATCAAATTAATAAATTATAATACCATATAATTTGATAATAATGATAAATCCGTGTGTCAAATAGTCATGGAATGTTTGAGGGCAAAAATGATCGGTTAATTAATATGCAGTGTCTTATCCTGGATCTTCTAAACGCGGTTAGAGCCATATAAATCCTTCTAGGAAGGATAAATGTCTTCATGTACTTCTACTGGAATATATCATATCGTCGCTTGGGTCGTACTTTCAGAATGTTTTCACAAGATATGATCTGAGACGTAAATAACCTTTCACAACGCTAGGAATTTAGGATTTTCTGAAAATTAAGTGTTCTACTTGCTCACAGAAATGAATCATTTTCATGCTGGCAAATGCGAAACAATTCAGTGCATCATTATTTTATTAGGTGTGAGAAAACTGCAATATGCTTTTGTGATGTTTTTTGCACACTGATGGTTTTGTACAGGGTGATTCACTTATGTTGGTAACTTAATTTTACTCGGGAAGGGATGGATATTGTTTTATTCTGTTGACGGTATTTGGTACAAGTCAATGTTGACTCGAGTCACTGGCGCAGCTAGAGGGGGAGCTTTGGGGCTGCAGCCCCCCTCAAAGATCAATTACTTTGTTATTCCTCTCTTCTTTATTTTTTACAACTTTCGTATTTGTTGTATCATCAAGAATTATTCAGTTTAGCCCCCCCCCATAACAAAAACCTAGCTGCGCCACTGACTTGAGATATGCGTAAAAGTCGGAAAAAAGAATTAAGACGCCAGGAGTCGCAGTGCTATTGAAATTTTTTTCTCTTTGAACATACATACCGTTTTTACTGTGTCATTCGAAAGATAATTCAATTCTGAATGTTTCTTCTGAATACCATTTTTTTATTTCTCACTGTCAGCTACCTGAAGCGTGTTGATTGTATTCCATTTGTTTTTTTCTGTTTTGTAATAGTATACCTTGATTTAGAGACAAAGATATGATTGTGTTTCCAAAAATCAAACAGACTTTGAAGTAAACTGTTTCTCAATCCTTATATTCATCAAATATTATTTTTTATAACAATAAAATTTTATTTAATAACAAAGGAAACATGTCAAACAATCATGTTCTATATACCGGCCATTATAATCCATACATAAATCATATACAGTAGAACCTCGATTATCCGAACTAATTGGGAATGAGACTAGTGCGGATAATCAAAAGTTCGGATAATCGAAATGTGGGACTTTAAAACCCCGTGCGGAACTTTCCTGCCGAGATGCGAGACACTTCCTTGGCAGAGATTTCCAATTAAGACCGGTCTCATCTGCATTATAAACATCTTCGCGAGTAAAACCTTCTTTTTCCAAAAACGAGTTGAATTCCTTTTTGAACTCTTCAGCCGCACTTGAATTCGCTGATAGAGATTCCCCTTGAATTTGAAGCTCTCGTATTCCATGGCGCAACTTGAAATTATAAAGCCAACCAGAACTTGCCTTGAAATTATTTGATCCACCGAGTTTTCCATTCAACTCAAGAGCTTTCTCACACAAGAGGGGACCCGAAATCGGTTCCCCCAAGCTGCGCCGCTGTATGAACCAAGTAGAAAGAGCTTCATCTAGTTCTTGATATTTTGCATTTTTCATATCTTTTCTTTTCTTCACACCGTCACTACTGTCCATCGTAAATGAAAATGCTATGAGAGCATCTCGATTTTTTTTATATCGTTGATTGTTGATTTTCCAACACCATAAAGACGTGCTAAATTTGCATTACTTTCACCCTTATCTGATTTAGATAATATTTATATTTTTTTCCAACGTAAGAACAGTACGTTTTCGTTTGGAAGTTGAAAGGTGACTCGACGTTATAGCCATTTCACAAGTGCATGCGAAATTTTCGCAAGCTCTTGCTGACTAATACGTAACATCCGACGTTCGATGAAATAATGAAACAGATCGAGATCGCGTCTCAACAAGCTCGATCAGTCCCAACCTTCGTCTGGCGGAAGATTCGGAAGAAATCGCCAACGTTCGGATAATTGGCCGTTCGGATAAACTGAGTCTGAGTTCGGATAATTGAACGTTCGGATGCACTGAGTCCACGTTCGGATAATTGAGGTTTCGGATAATTGAGGTTCGGATAATCGAGGTTCTACTGTATTGTCCTTATTTCACTATACCTTACTTTACTTTACTTTACTTTACTTTACTTTACTTTACTTTACTTTACTTTACTTTACTTTACTTTACTTTACTTTACTTTACTTTACTTTACTTTACTTTACTTTACTTTACTTTACTTTACTTTACTTTACTTTACTTTACTTTACTTTACTTTACTTTACTTTACTTTACTTTACTTTACTTTACTTTACTTTACTTTACTTCGGCTAAATATAAGGATTCACTTGGACAAAGTTAATTATAATGAACTTAGGAAAAGATATAACTTATGTATATGGATCATAATTGCCGGTATATAGAACAAATGATTTGACATCATTAAAAAATATTCATTGTTATAAAATATAAAATTTGATGAATTTAGTGATTGAGAAATACTTTGCTACAAATTCTCATGAATATGTATGCGTCTCTAAATTAAGTACTGTCACAATAGAAAGAAATAAATGGAATAAAATTAACATAACACACGGTCAGAAATAGAAAGAAATAGTATTCAGAAATACATTCGCAATTAAATTCTCTTTCAAATGATACAACGAAAAAGGTATGTTCCTAGAGAAAACATTTTTGATAGCGCCGAGACGCCTGGCATTTTAATTTTTTCTGCTACTCTCAAGCACATCTCAAGCACTGGCGTACCCAGGGGGGGGTTATTGGGGATACAACCCCCCCCATTGGTCAAAAAGAACTCTCTCTCGCTCTCTTTTTTTTTTTTTTTTTTTTACCAGTAAACTAGCAAGGTAACCCCCCCCATGAGTCGGCTCTAGTTACGCTACTGGTTTTATTCTCTATACAATAGCTCTGCAACACAACCTCTGATACGACCGTCATCTTTTTTGATATTAAAATGGAAAACAACGAATCTTCGAGTTATCGAATACCCAAGTTCAACCCTCCATCAAATGATCATCTGCAAATTGAATGCATTCCTAATTGAAAAAAAAAAATTTTTTGTTTAAGGTAATAAATGTCATCGACTAACTGCTCCTGGTCCACCGTCAGCTCCAGAATGTGTTCACGAACAGGTCCGAGTCCAAAATCCGATCCACTGAAGAACGACTTGTTTTCAACACCGAGTCCGCATATTATGATGGATGTGACACGTTTCCCAGGACCTAATACATCACCAGGTACCAAGAAGGAAGGAGGTTTTGTGTTAATTTGACACGTACTACTTTAGGTCCCAAAAATTATTTTCCAACTCCTGAAGGATTAGATGAAATGGTAGCATAAGCTGCGTATTTGACGTGGGATCAGAAAAAAAAATCATTTAGAGAGTTAAGAAGATGTCAGTAATGGTTTACAAGATGTAAGACCATAGATGGATGCCTTTAGCCCTTCTTTATCAAATGTGCCCTCATTGGGCAAGGTGTTGAAGGGCCTGATGAAAATCTTATCACTCAACAACGCTATAAATCCACATGCGAATTGGAAAACATCAAGTTGTTTACCAATAGGATGAGGTAATTATGCTTTTTTAAAATAATAAATAACGCCCAGTATAGAACATATAATTAATATCGTAAACATTGACTTTAATGAAACTGTCGGATGATTATGAAATATTGATAATCCTGAGTAATGAACTCTGAGAGGATAGAGTTCTTCTGATTCATGTTGATGACTGGTCTGCATTGTCAGTTGAACAGAAAGTTGATTGTCATTAAGAATTTCCTAAGACAGATTTCGTAGAATTAATTAATTCAAATTCAAGAAAACTTATCGCGACTTAATGTTTTATTTACATCTTGAAATCGAAAAGAGACCATTCACAATACAATTTAGGATTGATTTATTTGAGGAAATCATGCAATATACCATTTAAAATTTCACCTATTTTTAGCACCTAAATCGGGATTTTGTACGTTTCATGGAAATTAAAATGATAGCTCTGTAGAGTAATGGTTTTATTTCAACTAATTTAATGCAAAATCATCAACAATTTGTAACTTATTCCTTCAAAGTTTCACATCATGGAGAAATAAGCGATACAGAGATGAAACAGAGAAATGAATTATACGATAAAGCCCAGGAACATTACAGCAAGAGTTAGAGAGAAGAAGCACTTCTCTATTCGCCTGTTAACTCAATAGCAAACTAAATACTATGCTATAGCGAAAACAAAAGCTGCAGTAGTTTTTCTGGTTAAAAACTTGAAGCAACTGTAGAATATAACAGTCAAAATCTGCACTTTTAGTTCGTTGAAGAAGCCTTGGCAGATTTTGATGTATTCATCCATGGCAAAATCAATCAATTGAACAGCAGCGGTAAAGCATCGAAGGATCTGAACATCATAACGTGTTGTGGCAGAAGATGTTTCAATGGAGTGCCAAAAATAAAGCTAGCAGTGATGATTTGATTGGAAGAGAGAAAATTAGGTAAGCACCCAATTTTTGCTTTCTGCAAGAAGTCGAAAGTGTTTTCATTTCATTCCATTAACCAGATTACTTATACTCGCTGATATGGTTGATGTTCATCTTCTTCTCAAGAGTTTACAGGTGGTGGAGAACGATCTGGAGAACCTGAAAAACGCGACCAATCAAAGCGAGCTGATAGACAACATCAACGCCCTCCGTAGGAACGCCAACGAACTTCTCAACCAATCGGCGAAGAGGTAACAGGAGCTGAAGGATCCGCAGCTCAGGGACGATCTGGCCGCTGCCAGGGCGGTGCTCAAGAAACATTCCACGGTGCTGATGACGGCGTCCAAGGTTTACGTGCGTCATACCGAGTTGGCTGCGGCCAAGGCCAACAGGGATTACGTGTTGAAGCAGGTCTGTGAAGCTGTCAATACCATCAATGACGTGGCGCAGGGGAGGGCTACGGATTCCTCTTGTCCTTTTGATGGTCCTGGAGAGCTGGCTGCTGCTCTCGATGACTTTGATGAAAACATGGCGATGGAACCTTTGGCGTACAACGAAGTACACACAAGACCTTCGTTGGAAGAACGGTTGGAGAGTATCATAAGCGGTGCTGCCTTGATGGCAGATTCCAGTTGTACCAGGGACGAGAGAAGAGAACGAATCGTTGCCGAATGCAACGCTGTGAGACAAGCACTTCAAGATTTATTGTCTGAATACATGTCGAATATGGGAAATAAGGACAAAAGTGAGAAATTGGCCGAAACAATCGACAACATGGGCAGAAAAACAAGAGATTTGAGAAGACAGCTTCGTAAAGCTGTTGTGGATCATGTTTCAGATAGTTTTCTAGAAACCAACGTGCCGCTGCTACTTCTAATCAAGGCGGCCGAGAACGGCAACGAGAAAGAAGTGGAGCAGTACGCTGTCGTCTTTACGGAGCATTCCAACAAACTGGCCGAGGTCGCCAATCTGGTGTGCAGCATGTCGAACAACGAGGACGGCGTCAAAATGGTGAGATACGCCGCTTGCCAGATCGAAAACCTGTGCCCCGAAGTGATCAACGCGGCTAGGATCTTATCGGCGAGACCGCGAAGCAAGGTGGCCTAAGAAAACATGGAGGCTCTGGGAGAACCAGGTTCGCATTTTGACGGGGGCCGTGGACGATATAACCACCATCGATGACTTCTTGGTGGTGTCCGAAAACCACATCCTGGAGGATGTCAACAAGTGCGTACTGGCTCTACAAGAAGGAGATCCGGAAACTTTGGATAGGACTGCTGCAGGTATCCAGGGTAGATCGGGAAGGGGGTGCAACGTTGTGACAGCAGAGATGGACAATTACGAGCCCTGCATATACACGAAGAGAGTGCTGGAGGCTGTCAAGGTGATGCCCAAGTTCAACCAGAGGATCCAGGTGGCCGTCGAGGCTTTGTCCAGCAATCCTTCGAAGGAGGTGGACGAAAATGATTTTATAGACGCCTCCAGGTTGGTTTATGACGGTGTTAGAGAGATCAGGAGAGCTGTGCTTATGAACAGGGCTGATGAGGATCTGGACCCGGAAGATGTTGAGTTGGATGAGAATTATACTTTGGAGACTAGAAGTAAATCTAGTGCCCATACGGGAGAACATGGCGTGGACGAATACCCGGACATAAGCGGAATCACGACGGCCAGAGAGGCGATGGGCAAAATGCCCGAAGTGGACAAACAGAAGATCCTGCAACAGGTCGAGTTTTACAGAAGCGAGAAATTGAAATTCGACAGAGAAGTCGCCAAGTGGGACGACGCCGGTAACGACATTATCGTTCTAGCGAAGCACATGTGCATGATCATGATGGAAATAGCGGATTTCACAAGAGGGCGTGGACCTTTGAAAACGACAATGGACGTGATAAATGCAGCTAAAAAGATTTCAGAGGCCGGTACGAAATTGGACAAACTGACCAGACAAATCACCGAACAATGTCCGGAAAGTTCTACGAAACAAGATTTGCTCGCTTACCTCCAGAGGATAGCTCTCTACTGTCACCAAATGAACATTACCTCCAAGGTCAAGGCAGATGTTCAGAATATTTCGGGAGAGCTTATTGTTTCAGGGCTGGACAGTGCAACGTCTCTTATTCAGGCTGCCAAGAATTTGATGAATGCCGTTGTTCTTACAGTCAAGGCATCTTATGTTGCCTCAACAAAGTATTCCAGGCATGGAGGAACTGTTGCGTCGCCCATCGTTGTTTGGAGAATGAAGGCACCTGAGGAAAAACCTCTGGTGAGGCCGGAAAAAACCTGAGCAAGTAAGAGCTAAAGTGAGAAAAGGTTCACAGAAGAAAGTACAGAATCCAATTCATGCATTGTCAGAATTCCAAAGTCCCAGCGAGTCCGTTTAAAATACCTAGAAGGACCAGTGAATATTTATTTATTTCTTTCACTGCGAAGTTGTAAGCTGTTTTGAATGCATTAGTTTTATTGAAAGATGAATTGTCTCCTCCGCTAAAATGGCATTTGGGGAGAGTTATCGAATTGCACAGTGGATCAGATGAAGTAACAAGAGTGGTTACAGTGCGGACCACTAAAGGAATATTCAGGCATCCTGTCAGTAAGGCGTGCCCTCTCCCTACTCAGTAGTTGATATCAGAGAGAGATATAGGGTATATGTATATACCATTTTTTTTCTCTTCTGTAAAATTAATTTCCTAATTTTAGATGGGCGGTATGTTTCGTCCCTATCATTTATTTGGATGAAGGAGCAACTTCATGCGCCGCCCGGTATATAATTGTTTATTTTCGCGAGTTCCTGCACGGGTCATTTTCCATATGAACCATATGGGGCTGAACAGAAGTGGACAATCTCCGTTGAAAACTCTAAGTGTCAAGACATAAATAGATAAAATTCGCCGCTTCAAACTGTGAATTCAGTGAAATCATTTCTCAATTTATTGAAAATCTAATTCGCGTATTATACGCAAGGAAAACTATTTTCACTCTTACAAGTGCGCCGTGAAAACGATCGGACGTTATTTCAAACTTAAAGATTGTGTGTCTGCGAGTGAATGGTGTTCTTCGGGCACGGAGTAGAAGAAGAAGCCTCTGGCGAGTTCAGCCCCAAATAAAAAAAATCCAGCGGCTTGGAACGTTATCCGAGAGGTCAAGATCCTATTTTACCAGCAGTGCTAGAATTTCCTGAAGAACCACAAGAACAGTTTTTAGCAAGAGTAATCACGCATTTAGATGTGACGACTCCTACCTTTCGGCTAGCTCCTGCAAACACGCTGTACCTTTGTGCTAGATATAGGGCGTCGACCCATTATCGGCCTGAACTTACTCCAATGGAAAGGGCACATAAGTTGACTTTGTTGCTTCAACATGCAGCAATGCTCATAAGGCACACCATCCAAGATCGAAGCACTGAAATGACATCACAAGCCTTCTGGTTGGCGAATGCAAGTGAACTACTTCATTTCCTCAATCTGACAGACACGTTAGTGCTTTCTCTATTCAAGCGCAAGATACTCTTGCTGATGCGGTGCAATTAGCTTTTAAGAATCTTGTCGCATGTTTGACTGATGAATTGAATGGAGCATTGAGCTATTTTGTGTCGACGAGTGGTGATGATCATCCGAGGGAAGTCATAAATGTCTTGAGCAATGCTATGAATCTCTTGAGAAAATGTAGAGTGAACGCAGCATTAACCATCCAATTGTTTTCTCACCTGTTCCACTGGATTTCGGCGAAAGGACTGTACCACATTATCAGTAACAGCAATCTCTGTACTAGAAACTTTGGACATAGGATGTTCAATAGATTGAGGAACCTACAAGCATGGGCAGAGAGTCAAGGGTTAGAACTCGCAGCTGAATGTCATTTAGCAAAGATTTTACAATGTGCTCATTTACTCCAAGCTCCAAAAAGTACACCCGTAGATCTTACGAATTTATCAGCAGCTTGTTTCAAACTGAATTCAATGCAGTTAGGTGCTTTACTGATGCAGTACAAAGCTGAACCAGGTGAAAAAATATATATATACCTACATATCATGCATACCGTATACATTGAATTTTATGAATATGTTTATTCTGTGATGATAAACTTATTCTAGTTTTAGATAACTAGTCCATGTTGTTAGTTTACATTAAGTTTAGTAGTCATTAAAATTTCCTTCGAATGATAACCAAGAATGAATTCACTAATTCAAATTTCAAAAAACAGCAAATAAAATACCTAAAACGATTAATGACTTATTCATTTCATTCATTTGACTAAATAATATATATATATATTATCAAAAAGCCCAATTACCATATAATGGTGTAGGGTGTTACATTTCAAAATAATTAATTCACATTATATAACTTTAAAGTATTTCATTTCTATGTACAAATTTGGTCCACAGTTTCTTGTCTACAGCCATATTTCTTGCTCTATTCCATGTTTGTCCTCTTCTATTGATTATTTCAGTGATTGTCTTGTTCCACGTCAGCTCTGGTCTTCCTCTCTTTTTCCTCTTCAGAATTTTAGCTTCCCATATCTGTTTAACTGGTCTCTCCATGTTTGCTCTGTTCAGATGTCCCCACCAACTCAGTTGTCTTCTTTCTACGAAATCATGTATTGGTTCAATTTCCAGGTCTTCACGTATTCTTTCGTTTCTTATCTTATGCATTCTGGTTACGCCCTTTACTCTTCTTAGGTATTTCATTTCTACTGCTTGGATTTTACTCTTCTGTTTATTGTTCAAGGCCCATGATTCGCATGAAAATGTCAGGATAGGTCTGTATATTGCCCTATACACGTTCATCTTTGTCCTCTGAGAAATTTCCTTCTTACCTATGAAGCTCTTATTCATCGTATGGTACAATTTAATAGTGTTCTCAATTCTTTTATTAACTTCCACATCTTGTTTTCCCTCTTCATCTAATTCAACTCCCAAGTATCTGATATTTTTTACCTGTTCTATTGTTGTTCCGTCTAGCTCTATGTTAAGTTCTTCTGAGTTTCCTATCACCATAACTTTTGTCTTGACTTTATTTATTTCCATCCCATACTTTCTGACAACTTCATTCCAGATCTTCATATTTCCTTGTAAGTCGTCTCTTCGTCCAGTGATCACAATAATATCATCTACGAAAGCACATTCTGATATTTCTACCCTCTGCATATTTTTGTGTCCTACGTGAAATTTCTTCGTTCTTCTTGTGCATTCTTTTAAAATCTCGTCCATGAAGATGATGAACAGTACCGGACTCAAACTTCCTCCTTGCCTTAGTCTGTCTTTGTGTGGAATGTTTTTGATGTTCTATTGTGGCTTACAATCCGGTTTTTATTCAATCTATAAATATTCTTTATAATGCATATCAATTTTTTATCTATTCCTCGTTTCTTCAGTATTGTCCATAGTTTTTTCCCTGTCCACTTTGTCGAAAGCTTTCACCAGATCAATAAAGCCCAAGTAGAGTTTTCTATTCTCTTGTTTTGCTTTCTCGCACAATATCTTCATAGTGAATATATGATCTTGAATACTCCTCCCTCTCCTGAATCCACTCTGCGTTTCTTCCATTGTTACCTCTATTTTCTGTCTTATCTTTTTGTCCAATATTTTCTCGTAGAGTTTCATAGCTGTACTCAATAAAGTTATACCCCTGTAGTTGTTACAATCATGTTTGTCTCCTTTCTTATATATTGGGACTATTAAGGCTGTTTGCCAATCCTCTGGTATCATTTCATCTTTCCATGCTCTTTCAAATATCTCCAGCAATGTGTTCAATCCAATTTGTCCCAAGTTCTTAATCATCTCTGATGTTATTTTGTCACTTCCTGGAGCTTTTCCATTTTTCAACGATGCTATCGCTTGTTTCAGCTCATCCATAGTTATTCCCCCACGTTCATTCTCTTCGATATTTTCCTGCTGTTCGTCTGTATCTTCTACCTCGCTATGTCCCCCATCCAGTAGTTCTCGAAAGTGCTCTCTCCATCTATCCATTATTTCATCGTCTCCTTTCAATAGAGCTCCTCCTTTATTCTTTATATTTACACTTTCATTCTTTTGTCCATTTCTTTGCGCTTTTAGGACTCCATAAAATAGTTTTTGGTTAGTCTTGAAATTGTTTTCCATTTTTTCACCGAATTCTTCCCATTTTTTCTTTTTAAGTGATAATATAAGTTCTTTGACTTTCTTTCTCTGGTTTTTATACCGTTGGTAATTGTCTGTAGATCTATCATTCAAGTATTCTTTCCATTTTTCCTTCTTCATCTTCACTTCAGTTTTCAGTTCTTTCGTCCACCATGCTGTTTGTTTTTTCTTATTTGTTTTTTTGTAACTTCCACAAACTTTCCTTGCTGATTCTATAACTACATTTTTAAATTTAGTCCACATGTTGTCAAGTGTGGAACCTTTTTGTTGATATCTTTCTTGCTCGAATCTCCTTTCTGTTTCTATCTGGTATCGTTCAGCAATTTCTCTGTTTACCAATTTGTAAGTTCTCAGGCATTCATGCTCCATCTTTTTTCCCTGGTTATCTCGGTTGTTAGTTGTACCAATTCCATCAATTTTGACTTTAGCTATCACTACGTAGTGGTCACTGCCTATTTCTGGTCCTCTTCTTACTCTCGAATCTAAAACAGTTGATCTAAATTCCCTTTGTACCAATATATAATCTATTATCGATTTCTCTCCCCGGCTACTAACCTCTCTTGTGTATCTATGGATATTTTTATGTTCGAAAAGTGTGTTGGTTATTAACATATTATTAAGTATACAGAAATTAAGTAGTCGCTCACCGTTATTATTTCTTATTTCTTCTCCAAAGGGACCCATTACTTCTTCATACATTCTGTCTCTTCTACCTACTCTGCCATTGAAGTCTCCCAAGATAACAATTCTTCCTTTAGCTTCTTCAGTAATCTCTGTTAAGTTCTCCCAAAATGTCTCTTTAGTTTCTGAGCTGTCATCTTCATTAGGCCCATACACCACTATTATTGTTGTTATCTCGTTATTTCCACTTTTAATTTCCACCGACAATATCCGCTCGGACCAATTTTTCCAACCATTTATACTTCCAGATATTCTATTATTTATTAAAAATCCTACTCCTGCTCTTGCTCTATTATTTCGGTCCACCCCGCTAAATATTAACAAATGGCCGTTTCTTGTTTTCATTGATCAATGACTAAATAATATTATGCAATATACTCACTCCCCGTTGGAAATTTGGCAATTTATTGACCAGCTGAATAGGAATGTACTTTTTATGAAAATTGAAATGATTTGTAGATGAATTATTTTATTTCAACTTATTTAATGCAGAATTGTCAACAATTTGTAAATTATTTCTTCAATCTTTCAGATTATGGAGGTAGAAGCGAACACTCCTAAATGATACAAAGAAGAAACGTAGATTCATCTAAGGAAAGAAACGAATTATGCCAGAGCAAGAAACATTACAGCAAGATTTAAGTAAAGTTCCTCTGTTCTATTCAAAATTAGCTCAACAGAAATCTCAATACTATGACATAGCAAACAGCAACAGTTCCTTCATTGAAAACTCAAAGAAGCTGCAAATTATGGACACTTCAGATCTACACTATTTGTTCGTTGATGACGCCTTGGAAGCTTTGAATGAATCATAAAAAATTAAAATATCAATCAATTGAACAGCAACGGTTAAGCATCGAAAGAACTGCACATCATAATAGGTCATGGTAGAAGAAGTTTCCATGGAGTGCCAAGAATAAATCCAGCGGTATTCGATATGTTCGAAAGAGGAAAAATCAGGTAAGCAGTCAATCTTTTGTGCCTGGAAAACTTTCGAATAAGAAAGTGTGATCAGTTATGGCTTATAGATTGAATGGCTCATGACAGAAAACAGTATAAAGTACCCTCAATTGCAGTATCCAGCATAATTTTCTCTGATAAATCTTCTTTTATATAACATCGGAAACCCAAAATACACAATAAATATTTTGCTCAAACTGTCTGATTTTCAACATGGCTGCCAAAAATAGTAGATGAATTCATTCTTCCTCAGGATATTGATATGAAATTCAGAAGGTTTAATAATTGGAATTTCAAACCCAGTACATTTTTAGCAGATGAGTGAGTATTCAAAGTAATAATCTTTTCTTTTTGGTTCAGGGTATTACCTCCAACGTTGAAGGAAAACGCTTTCTCAGGCAGGTCAACAGGCATGGCCCGTTCGAGAGTTTCAAGTTTGAATACACCAATATCAATGCACCAGATTTCCTCCAACTCCTTCAGAAGGCTGTCGGTTTCAGATACCTAGCCCTCACACTCCTTTTGCAGCCAACACTGGTGGTAAGTTATATCGTTTATTATATGATCATTATCACATAATCAAAAACAGACTAGTTTAGCGTTTCATCAAATAAAAATAACTAGAAAATAAACCAGTTCAACAGCTGATACACGTTTTTTTCAAAATGGCTACTGGGAGCAACTGTAAACAATTAGTTATATTATTTGACGATTTGCTGTTTTTACAATTAATTACGCACCGAGCAACCGCTTTCAACTTTATGAATGATATCCGTTTGTTTCCACCAGCCATATTGAAAACTGATTATGACAGATCGTTTGACTGCCCTATAGCGATACTATGTGTTTTATCTCAAGTCAACAGAATAAAAAAATATTCATTCCTTCCCGAGAAAAATAAGGTTAGCAAGATAAGTGAATCACCCTATACAATTTGTCAGTACCTAATTAATATCATTAGTTTCAATGTACTTTTTCAGGAAAGAATATATCTGGGGTAGTTTATTCAAGGGTGGTAATTCTGAATCTGATACCTCCTTGTATATTAAGCTTAGATTGGTAATGCAAATACTCAAAGGTAAATCACTCTTTTTGTTAGATCCTCAGAATCTTAACCACAATTGGCAATATTTTTTTGAATAAAAATAGACTTTTTCCGCCGACCTCAAAATAAAGGGTGCTTTTAATGTGTACGAAATTGAGCATTAATGACCCATTTTAATGCTCAATTTTTTTAGCCATTTTAATGTGCAATCCTCATGGCAACCGCACACAAAATATTTAGAAGCACTACGAGAAATGTCAAAACTCTACTGGAAAATAGAAACATAGAAATTCCTTTACGTCAAAAGTATGTCTTGTGCGAATTGAGAATGTATTTTAAACAAGAATTTATACACTAATCATGTTGAGATCGTCGGAAAAATCTTGTAATAAACTCGGTTATTAATCGAGCGATGAATGGTCTCGATCTATATTAATGCGTTCGCTCCGCTCACGCATTAAAATATCTTGACCATTAGTCGCTGTCTTTAATAACCTAGTTTATTAAATAACTATTTCCGCCGACCTCGAAATGAAAGGTGCTTTTAATGTGTACGAAGTTGAGCATTAAGAACCCATTTCATGCTCAATTTTTTAGCCATTTTAATGTGCAATCCTCATGGCAACCGTACACAAAGTATTCAGAAGCACTACGAGAAATGTCAAAACTATACTGGAACATAGAAACATAGAAATTTCATTACGTCAAATGTATGTCTTGTGCGAATTGAGAATGTATTTTAATCAAGAATGTATACAGTATTCATGTTGAGATCGTCGGAAAAATCTTGTAATAAACTCGGTTATTAATCGAGCGACTAATGGTCTCGAACTATTAACGCGTTCGCTCCGCTCACGCATTAAAATATCTTGACCATTAGTCGCTGTCTTTAATAACCTAGTTTATTAAATAACTATTTTGCAACTGAGGGAAAAAATTATCAAACGTCAACGTTAGAATTCAATAACCATAAAAACCAAAAGTAATCTCTTGATATATTGATACCTAGCTTACTACTGCAAATATTATTTCAATTATTGGAGATGAATTACAATAAATTCGAGGGAGTTATATTAATATCAAATTCTTGGCAATATTTCATGAAGTGAATTGCTTTTGCATTATTATTATCATAAAATAATAGAGACCATTCCGATGAACCTTTCGGGTCACATTATTCTGTTTATGTTATAGTCTACGATGCAGGTGGTCTATGTCGAAACTGTACAAATTATAATTTTACGATTATTCAGTTTTAGTAGAGCATAGAGAAGATGTGACGGGATGACGAATCAACTATCTTCTTCTTTTTTGGGTTTGATCCCGGTGTAAGTGGAACAGCTTGCTATGCATATACTGTTACACTCGAGGTTACACTTCTATACCGCTAAAATGAATCTACTTCTCTATCACAAATTGAAGCAGCATATTCGTTTTGAAGAGTTTCGTACTCCTGAGTAACTCAAAAGCTCGAAATAAGGCTTGCCATTGGTTGCGCACAAGCACTGGAACAGCTCAGGAGCTCGAAACTCATCATAACGAATATTATCGACTTGAGCCTATTAGCCTAGGAAGGTGTGATTTCTTACACCCCCTAGCGTTCGGCTGTCACACTCCCTACTAAGGGGAACATTCACTCATCTCGGATAGCAAGTATCAGGGGGATTGAGCTCTGAGGTGTTCGGTGTTCTTCTTCTCCTGGGTCCTAGGTTGTTCGTCCTTCATTGCTTGGTCCTGGATTTCTCGGTTGATGTCGTGGTAGTTGGTTTTGCAATGTTTCCCTCCATTGTTGTTCCTGGTGTCCATCGTGACCTGCAAACGTCCCTACCGTTCTAGCAGTACCGAGGAGTACTGCTTTTTGCATTGCTTTGAAAAGGTTTTCATCCAAATCTAGCTTCTTGAGGTTGGACTTGAGGCTCTTAGGAATAACTCCTGTGGTTGATATGAGAATGGGAATGTTTCTGGTACTAGACGTTCCCCACTGCTTTTTGATCTGAAGTTCAAGCTCTCGATGTTTCGATATTTTTTCAGCGTATTTTTGACGTAGATTGTTGTTGTTCGGAATGGCTACGTCTATAAGTATTGTTCTCTTCTCTTTTTTCTTCACAAGTATTATGTCTGGCCTGTTATTAGCAACTTGTAAATTTGTAAGTACTACTGTGCGGTTCCAGTATAGTCTGTAATGGCGGTTCTCCAGTATCACTTCAGGTTTCAGGAAACAATCTTCCGGAAGTCAGCCAGTAGTTCGACGCAGGAATGTCGACATTTTCCTGTGGGTGACCTCGTTCAGGTGTCTTCCATGTAGGGGCTTTTCTCTCCATCTTTGAATTTTATCACTATCCGTATGTGTGGTGTTTTCATGAGGGTGCTCGCTTATCTAGTAGTAGAGGTGTTGAACCATCTGCTTCAATCAGTATCTTATGTAAGTCCGATGTGTTTGATGTGATTATTATTATCATTATTATTAATATGAGGTTGGGTGATTTTAACCACTGTACAGTTATATCGATCACTGGCAGATAATATCGATCAGCATGGTCAAATGTGAATTATCGTTTTACCAAGAAGTTTTTCTAGAATTTCACATTACCATCATCAGAAAATTCGAATTTTTCATTCGAATTCATCAAATAAATTTGCATTTATTTCCCCATTTTATTTCGAATTTCTCATAAAGTTTTTCAGATAAATAACTAATGAAGGAAAATTATACAAAGATAATCTCATTTTTCATTTCAAAATATGAAAATGATATGCCATAAACAAATATCAAAACCACATTAATCTATAATTGCAAACTACCGTCCACTTATTACTCTGATAAAAAAATCATTACGGAATCTAACAACTTCGACACTTAACCCAACCTAACCACAGAATTCCCCGTATAACGATCAGTTTCTCGTCTTGAAATATTGATTTATTCTTTCATTTTCTCTACGCCCCACAATATTAACACATCGAAATCTATTATTTCATTAAGTAATTTTCACCTTCAACTGTTTCCAATTTCTGGCTTCAAGGCTATGGCGTGACCACTGCCGCCATTTCACAATGATATTGTTATGAACAAAATGATTATCAGTGATGTCATAACGATATCGATAACTCAAAAACTGATATCTTTCATCTGGCAATCATAGAAAACATCCTTATAAAGCCGAAGATTTGTTATCGAGGTTGTTTCATTGAACCGTATACAAGGTGATATTATCCCTGATTGTTTTGATTTATAATCCTTTCAAATTGAAAGGGGTATCAGTTATCTGTCTACAGGGTGTCCCGGAACATGTGGGAAATTTCTCGGATTCAGATAAAACATAAAAATATAAGATTATTACTTGTTTCATTATTTTTTTTTCGAAAACGGTTCATTTTATCGACACTGAACATTTTTTCTTTAGCATAATGTTCAAGGTATCCAAATTATTTTTTGTTAGCACCTTATCATATAGGGTGTTAAAAATATAAGCATTGAAATGTACAACCCAGTCCGCCCCTGGTAAACTGAACAAGCTAATTGAAATTTGAGTGAGGTGATTTAAGAGGTCCTTAATACTATTAATCATATCAAATTTTCATCAAATTATATCGAGTAGTTTAAAACTTATTCCTTCAAAATGGATTTCCAGTGGCGTCATTTAGGAGGTCGTATCTTCGTAGGGAGGGCCGCTAGGAAAAAAATTATGGGAACTTGTCATCTTCATTTTTTATGTTTTACCTGATTCCGAAAGATTTCCCACATTTTCCGGAACACCCTTTGTTCCGAGTGATTGGTGACGTAAGGAAAAATATTTTAGAGGAAATAGGGGGACTTAAAATTGAACAAGAGTTTTGAGGAAATTTTCTATTTCTGTTTACCATGAGAAGAAGGATGACGTAGAAGAACAAGAAATGTTTTCATTAAAATCTTCTACTTTCAGATCCAAATTGAATCTCAAAAATAGTGTTTGTTGAGGTGCGAGTTTTCATTTCTATATTTTGAGGGAATGTCCGACTTGATCGTTCCCATATTTATGCCGCGTTTACATTAGTCAAGTGAGTTGATCAACTTAGTTGAATTGAAAGCGAATTGAATGTGTAAACCGCCCTTTTCGTTTCACTCGATCGGCTGAATTGAACGGCTTCTCAGTAGAAGCATGCTCAACTTAAAGGCCCGTTTACATTAGTCAAGCGAGTTGATCAAGTCAGTTGAATTCAAGTGACTTGCACAAAGTTGAGCATGCTTCTACTGAGAAGCCGTTCAATTCAGCCGATCGAGTGAAACGAAAAGGGCGGTTTACACATTCATTTGCTTTCAATTCAACTAAGTTGATCAACTCACTTGACTAATGTAAACGCGGCATTAGGGTTTTTTACCTTTCCTGTGCCCACATATTTTCTCACGCTTGACTTGACGGTTTGCAGGCAAGAAATTCAAAATTTCGGATCCTCGCTATTCCGTATAATATTCTTACGAATTTTTTTAGGTTTTTTCGTTATCAACTAAGTTATAGTGAGAAACTTGTAATAGTGAGGAACTAGCCTCGTTGAAGCCTTCACAGATATTAGATTTCATTAAATCTCTGGAACTGGAAGGCGAGCTGTGAAGGGTGTGGCCAGAACAGCTCTGTAAGGGGCACAATAGACCTTGAGGTCACAGTAAACTTTAACCACTTTTTTACCTGAACTAAACTGAAAGATAAAATGGTTGGATTTCTATAGTTAAATTGGATATTGTATTTGTGCAATCAGGTGACTCCCTCTTCCTCTTTGAATATCCTCTTTTCTTTTATTTTAGTTCCACAGGCAATACTCTCCAAATTCAACATCATCGCTAATTTCCGAGCTAATTTCTTATTATTTTCGAGCGGTCGTTATACTTAAACGATTGCTTTATCGTTTTGCCCAAATGTCTGTAAATTTCGAATTTTCAGCCGGAAATAGTCTCAAACGATAGGGTTAGATTCCCTGATGACTCGGGGTCAAATTCAATTCTGTCCGTGAGGCCGTCCGGCTGTCGGTTAGCACAGTAACTTTCGCAGAGATTGTCCTAGAGAATTGTAGTTTTCAGTATGAGTTAGGGTCCGAAATGACTCGGTTAAGTTCGTTAACCAGCCAAATCGTCCCTCGTCCATAAAATATGTCCATTCAAAATTTTTGTTCCCCAATATTTCACAAAATATAAAACCAATCGGTATGAAATGTTTACGGCCAAATGCTATAGTGTAAACATAACCATAGAAAATTCAATTAGAATATTGAAAACAAGAAACTTCATACTTCCATGAAAATATATCCGATTCGAGTGAAACTTTTCTATGAATGGAGATCGATATTTTGAATGTTCATCACAAAATTTCATGTATAGTTTTAAACAGAACCATAGAAAATTCAATTGAAATATTGAAAAGAAAAATCTTTATAGTTCCATAACAGGATATCTAATTCAAGTGAAATTTTTTTTGTGAATGAAGATTGATGATTTACTGAATCTTCATGCAAAATATTGTGTCCATTGTGTTAACACAACCATAGAGAATTCAATCGGAACATTGAAAGAAGAATCTTTATATTTCCATAACAGAATATCCGATTCGAGTGAAATGTTTTTTTTAGAATGAAAACTACTCTACTAAATGTTCGTGCAAAATTTCAAGTTAATCGCATCATCAGAACAAGAGAATTTAATTTTTGTAATTATTTATATTTTACATATTTCATGTTTTGAATAATTTTTAGAATATAATTCTGATTGTGCTGAAATTCTGCAATTATACTTATATTTGGTATCAATCTCAAATCCCATATAAAATTTTGAGGTAATAGTCTTATTGCTCCACGAAAGAACTAGCGCTCAAAAGCTCCTGCTCAGGGCTTTTCTTGAATTTTTTAAGGGGAGTACCGATCCAAAATACAGTCATACAATTACTTATTACAGTGCACTGCTAAAATTTTTAACTAAGTGATTTAGATCGATACCCAACACCGTTCAATACAGAACGAACAATCATCACAAAACTTCGTCTGCTTTTCGCCAATTCCTCAAGACAGACCACCGCTTACGAAACCAGACCACAGAAACGCAACAAGAATGTCCCGCGCCGACCCGGCCGTATTCTGAAAGTCATGATCGATCGTGCAGTCTATGATCGTATTTTTTCCGCGATTTTGAAACAATCAGAGCAACCGTGTCTCAATTAAGGTGGAAAAAATGTGTCGTAACCCGCTATCAATTACCGATCGAACTGGCGAACTTGACATAACGAAAGCTGACGAAAGGAAACAATGAATTAGAATTCCATTGTTCTACAAATCTGACGAGGGTAATTTCGCATTATGTACGCTCGTACTTGCAGGGCTGGACTGCATCGTAATTTATTTATTTATTCGTTTTACATTGGAAAGCAGAGAGGCATTCACCCAAAAATAGTGTCCACATAATAAAAAATAACTTCAAACGTAGGGAAATTCATCAATAATGAATAAAAAAGCTCACCTAACATCAAAATAAAAATGAGCAAATTACAACACTCTGAAAATCAGAAAAAATCAAAAACTTCTCACCAATGTATCATGAGTAGAGACCTGATTATATGCATTCGTATCATAGAGATAGAATAGAGAAGAGACGCTATGACATACAATTGTGTAAGAAAAAATGGAACCACTGGGCGGGGCTTAGTTGGCCTACCATATGGCCGAAAGTTCAGGGTTGAATTAAGTTGCCAGTTTTTTCTGTTTACGAATTTCACCCAGAAAATACAACGTGTTGGGTCTTTAGCAGGACTGTTCAAATAAGGTCAATTGAATATCAAATAAACAATTTTTCTTCAGGCGATAATATGCACATATAGAAAGATATCACATTACCAAGACATACTAGCAAAAATTTCGAATGCGGATCTGTTCAGTACTCATCCCTACCTGTGATATGTTTTTCCTCTAATTTTCTTCTTATCTGTTCCTTCTCTGCTTGAAGAAAGCCATACAGCACACGATACTACTTTATTATTGTTTATTAAGCTCAAGAAATCTCAATTTAACTTGAAAAAGGTACAAAAATCACTATTTTTAGAAAAAATTCAATGATTGTCAAAATTCGACGTATAGCAGTAATATGGCGAATCTGATACCACTTTCATTTCATTGATAGCAACTATATACTATTCTATCTCTATGATTTGTATATTTAAGACATCGTCAGCGGTATTTGCATATTTCAGCTAAAATCCAGTTGTGATGCATATTTTCAGTACATATTTTCTTCCCTGCGTTACGAAATGCGATAAAAGTGCCGAATCCGGCCAAATTCCACAAAATATGAGGTCTATTGAACAATAATACTAATAATTGTGACTTATCGCAATTGCGAATCACTTTTTGTCGCAGTATCCAAATAATGAGTAAAATACGTCAAATGAACTCCACGTTGCCACTGGCATTACCAAATTAATAATCTTCAAGAAAAGTTTGAAAGGATATTGAAGGAAATCCAGGTTTCGAGACTCTTATCGTTTCATTAATGGGACGGCAGAAATTTTACCTGAAACTATAAAGGACAACATGACACCAATGTTCAAATACTCCGCTGTTACGTCCATCGATGTGGAGCGAACCTTACCACATACAAAAATTTTCCAAATGATTAAAGGCAAAATTTAACAATTGAACATTTGGAACAATATTTAATTGTCTACAAAAACATTAAATTGAATTTTAATATCATATTATTGAGAGTTGATTTTGAAATAAAAATTACTCTTCTTTTTCTTGAGTTCATAAAACTCATTATTCATTCATATTGCATATTCTGCAAAATTTGCCAATTTTTTGTTCATATTTAAAGCATTTTTCATGCAGTTTTTATGTTGCATGTAATCCGGTCTCTAATCATGAGATACAATCAATGTTTGAACGAAAGATATTCCAGGTCAGCATCCGTTCTATAAAATGGAGATTTTGAGCTGAATTCGTGTTTCTGATGAAGCCTTAGAAAGAACAAGAAACACCCCAAACCTTCATTATGAAACTTCAATCGACAAAAAATGTGAAATTTCAGGGATCGAAAACTATCCTTTGATAATTAAAATTCCTGAAAGGTGTTTCAAATTGAGTGGTTTTTTTCAAGAAGAAATAAGACACATAATTTATATTCATTTTTATAAACTTTCTTTTGTTAATTGAAGTATCAATTGTGTTAGGAACGAAAAATAATAATATAAAAATAATGTGCCAAAGGCCTCCTCTTACAGTTCTACACAAATACACTACCATATTGTTAAAATTTTCAATGACATTTGACATAATTGAGGCTCTTTCTCACTAGTGACACGAGCAATTTCATCTTTTAGTTCAGGAATCGATTAAGGATCATTCTTACATACCTACCTAACTGTCTATTCACGAAACTCCAATGAAAATAGTCTAGCGATGTCGAATCAAATGATCTTCGTGGCCAATTGACATCACTGTTTTCGGAGATTATTCGTCCAGATAATTTTTTTCTCAATAAATATTTAGTTCCTCTATTAGTTGAAATTTATATGTATATGCCTTCAGAGATGAATCCTCGTGTGAAATACGCCTTGTTGTAGACCTACTAAGTTCAGCGACACTTTCACGAACCAAATCAATATTTTCCTGTGAATGATCACTATTACTGTGTTTTCCACTTTTTTTATCTTCCTCAGCACCGGTCTCTTGAAAGTTCTCGTTAAGTCGTTCAATAGTTCTTTCAGATGGAAGATTATATGAACCATAACGTAAAAGTTATTTTCTCAAAACACTTTTCACAAAACTCTAATTTTCATGAAATAATTCAACAATTTGAACGCTTTATTATATCGTGTACAAAGCCATTTTTATGAATACCATTCATCACACTTCTTAAATATCAAATTACTCAGACAAATTAAGTGCGCCATCTACATGTTATTAATTCTTAAAAAACGAGCAATATGAAACATACTCACAATAAACATTTGCTGAAGTTGAGGCTAAACCATCTCACAAAAAAGTGCATAGTATGTTACTGATATTAAACATATATTCTTTTGAAATGAGAGCTAAGGAAATACAATACATAAAACAAAAAAGTACCTAGCTGAGGTTGGTGCAAAATGGGTTACCATACTATTCTGCCGTATGATGCCAGAGCACAGGGAAAAACCCCAGTAGAAAAAACCCTGCCTCGCCGTTTTTGCAAAATTGAAAATTAAAACTATTCGAATAAATACCTTCAATATTTAGATACAAAATACCTAATTCTTGCTCTTGGGCCAGGAGGGTGTTTTAAACCAGGTTTGGCGTTCCAAATGATGATTTTTCGAATCTCCTGTTCTTCTAAGACCGCTACAGGACTCTACTGAAGGGTAATCATCTCCCATAGATTTAAATAGTGGTATTTAATCCTAAATATCTAATTCAATTTCGGAATAATGATAAAAATCGATATTGACGATAACTGTTTTCTTTTTTAGATGGAAAAATAAAACGAGCTAATCTTCCTAGTGATTTCATAGTGAATGGAATGTTCTCCAATTTTATGGAAAACAAAGCCAACAAATTTAATTGACCATAGCTAAATCTTCACCTGGTGGTTTAAGATTTAAACATTTTTCAAAATAGTAAATTTTTCCTTATCCCATTCCATCCCTGCAGTATGGCAGCAGCCAAATAGACGATGCAGTCAGTGGCAGCGGGCGGGGTGGGTGTAGTTACTTTCACTGCAGTAGCAGAGTGCTCCAGTTGCGTCATCAAGGACAACCGACTATCACGCCCAGCACTCTAGATACCGCCAAGTGTTTCATCAGCGCGGGACTTCATTCATTTACCAACTCAGGAGATCGATTATGGTTACATTGTCCTGTTATCGAATCATACACTGCTCGAACAATGATTTTGATTAAAGTAATATTCTACCATTTCTGTAAACTTCCTTGACTGTTTATTATCCCATGTGACTGATGAATCGTGGACGATTTCAGTGCTCCAATTCTCAGCAGAAAAATTGGGAAAATCATAGTTCTTCATCATGCAAAAAGTCCATATGTAATCAATAGACAGTTTTCTTGTAGAAAAACCTTTTTTGTTCGCCTGCTGTAGACAGTTGCTATTGGATTTGCCATTAAAAATGAGAAGCGATGTGTTTTTAACTCGTTATCATGAAAATTCATACTCTTTCAATAAGAAAACTTCGCAACTTCACTATAGGCCTTTTCGGATACTTACTCGGGTTAACTCGATCCCTAACCTTCGCGTTCGTTCACCTAACCCGAATAACCAATCCGTGTTCGGAAAGTACGGTGCTATCAACTCGATCACTGACTCAAGTTGATCTATCGTAACCCTACACGAGAGCAGGGTCGTAGAGTCACCGCATGCGCACTGCTGTTCAGTTTTGTATTTGAAAAAGGCGGGAATAAGTCTTATACTCTTTTCTTAGTAATTTCATATATAATATTCCTGAAAATTATGGAAAGAGAAGAAAATTTGGCTCAGTTCAAAATGTGTGGTTCTATGAGCCGATAAAATAATGTGAAACAACTTCTTCATAACTTTATATGCAGATTTTTCTGCGTTAATGCTAAAGCCTTCTTTACTTCTTTAACATGGGTACTCAAAGATAACATTGAACATGCAAGGGCACACCAGAAATTATAAGGAAGATTTTACAGAAGCCAATAAATCCAAGCACACCTAGAGACAATCACTATATAAAAACTGAAACTGAAAAAATAAATTATCTACTTCTTTAACATAGATACTCAAAAATTACATTAAACATGGAAGGGCATACCGGAAATTATAAGAAAGATTTCACAAGAGCCAATTAATGCAAGCAAAGCTAGGGACAATCCGAAAATAGACTCTGAGACTGAAATAATAAGTACATAAAATATTTGGTTATGTTACTGATACGTCTGACTCTTCAAATCCTAAACCTGATGTGTTCGTAACCCGGGTCCGTGATCCGAGTTGATCCGTCACGTGATCCAAAGGATTGAGTTAGTAACCTTAAGTAAGTTTCCGAAAATGCCTTATCACCTTTCCGATTTCAGCACAGAGAGCGCACTATTTACAGTTTGAGTTGATATGGAAGAAACCCCTAATACATACTCCGATTTGAAAAATTGAAAATTTTAATAAAGATCGAATATAACAGCTAAAAAACAAATCATAAAGAAACACTCGAGCTTCATCTGCTGTATAGAAGACGTTGACATATTTGTTTGTGACAAATTTAGTGAGTCAAATGATCAACAAAATTAAAGATTTTCTGCCCCTGAAAATAATTTCTAATTCTATCGAAATTCTATTCACTTTTATGTAACTGGGAAGTGGGAATGATTAAGAGCAGTACAGTAGTAATATTTTCACATTTCTATATTCTTTTTAACGCTTCCGATGCATTATTAAGAAGAAAAATACTTTATTCATTATTTCTGCTCTCGTTTCTGCTCCATTGAAACAATAGGATGATCCAGAATCGGTCACTTGAATAAGTAATATATTTCAATATTAAACAACAGTGTCAACAGTGGTAATATTTCCACATTTCTATATTCTTTTTAACGCTTCCAATGCATTATTACGAAGAAAAATACTTTATTCAATTTTTCTATTCCATTGAAACATTAGGATGACCCAGAATCATTCACTTGAATAGTAATATGTTTCAATATGAAACTCAAAGATAAAACAATTTCTTATTCACGAATAGTTCAATAAGTTGTCTAGTATATATCGACGGTTATTATTATAGATCGACCTCGTTTCGTCTGTTACCTCTATGACCGCCGGTATGTAAGAAATGAACTACAAATTGGATATTGAGTTAGTTACTAGATGACTGTCAACAATAGAGAAGTTCAATTTTGTAACTAGTCGTGAAAATTTCATTTTGCAATACCAAAGGTGTTGTATTAGTCATGGATATTGGCCAATACCACGAACCAATTAGACCTATATTCAAAGTTCCATTTAAGAGTTCATATAGAAATTGCATAGGTACGATTTTTTCGCAGAAATGTTATCAACTCCAATAGAGTCCAGCTAGGGTTTCAGGAGCTTTGCATCATAATGATTGAAATTATACGATGAATTAGGACATCTCTATTTCATTTTATTTTAAGGGTACCATAATTTCATAAAAAAACACCCTTTAGCTTTGTGAATATTCATCTCATGAAACACAAACTGCAGGTTCATACAAATTCGAATCAACGCATGTACATTCGTGTCACAAAACTACCAACTTTCTTTATTGAAATTCCTGATGGGGTTGCAACCCTCTCCAGGGGGTTGTTAGTAGAAACAAGTCTTTTATCCCAGATCATGTCGCCCTGTCATAAAAAATCGACCGGTCTGAGTGTTTCCACACATTCTTATTCATTGTTGAGTTTTAGACAATGTACAATTTCAAAATAAATGTACGTATAACACATTGGATATACCTAATGTATTGTTTACCTGTTAGGAAAAGCCTAACATTTCTGGACGACTGTGAAGATTGCTAAACATCAACACAGATTCCAGGAATGTGAACATACTATTCTGCCTCGAAAATTCGACAGAAATTAATAATCTTTCAAAAAATGGCGAATGATTTATTTCGCAAATTCATAGTTCTTCGAAATCAATGAAAAACTCACTTGGGTTTTAATAGAAACGATTGATGGTTAAATTGAATTTGACGCTTATAAATTCAATTTCTGATGTTCTCAAAAGTGAAAATTCGTTTCCAGGGACTCATTCAGCGCTTGTTGGAGGCAGTGAATACTGCTTCAGCACAATTATTGCCAAAGATATCGATAGAAACTTACGAACATGTATACAGTGTGTTTGGTCATGACTTAGCAATAATTTAAGGGCATCCAAAATACCTAATATTATCGACAAAAACACCTACATTGGCAAGTTTACCCCCTTAGTTGTGGAGGAGCCCCTTATTTTAAATTTACTTTTTTATTTTCGTTGAGCCTTCCAAATAATTTCGATTTTTTTGGAGAGATGTGGAAGAAATATTTTGGAAAGATGATACTACAACCTTTCATTAAAGTAGAACAATATGAAAACATTCAACTTGAAAATTCTATAAATAATTCTTCAAAAAAATTTTTGTAAAAAATTGTACTGATTTTCTTAGTGAATCCGCGATAGTTGGTACAAGAACTAGCACTTCGAAGTATTTTTTTTCAATGATTAAACACGCAAGGATATTAGCTAAAAATCGACACCTACATCAATTCTGTAAGTTACATAATTTGAGAGTTATTGCTGTTCGAACATGACCACTACGCGAGCGCCCCAAACTTTTTTTGTTGCTACAGGTCGTCATGAGGGCCACTGCATGTCTACAAAGCAGAGGCGGCCATTTTGAGCAATTTTTATGATTAATTTGTTTGTTTGGTCATTAAAATTTATCGAAAGTACATTACGGAGTTTTATTTTATTTCATCAATTTTCATAAGGGTCGTGTTCGAACAGCATTTCCCTTATTATTATGTGACTTACAGAAACTATGTTGGTATCGTTTTGTAGCTAATATCCTTGCGTGTTAGCTCATTAAAAAAATTATACTTCAATGTGCTAGTTCTTGTACCATTGCGGATTTAATAAGAAAATCATTACATTTTTTTACAAATATTGTTTAAACAATTTTTTTATGATATATCTCAGTTAAATATTTTCATATTGTTCCACTTTAAGAATAGGTGGTAGTATCATCTTTCAAAAAATAATTTTTTCAAATCTGCAGAAACTTTATGTCGAAAGAAGTCGATTATACTTGGAAGGGTGAACTAAAATAAGAAAATAAATATAAAATTAGGGCCACTCCGAAACTGAGAGGGTAAACTCTACAATGTGGGTGTTTTTATCGATAAAATAGGTATATTTGGGCCCTCAAATATCGCTAAGTCTTGACCAAACACACTGTATAAATCATTTGTAAAGGATTTAGATATAGAACACTAACAACTGAAAAGAAAGATTGTCCTTTCCTTCGAGAAATTTTATCAGGAATGTCATTCATGCTTATTTTATTTGGTTTAATGTTGTTATCTGATTTTCTGCTTCGTCATAATTTATAAGAAGTTATGTTCATTGTCTATTCTCTTTCAGAATTTTTTTTTACTTACATGTTATTTTCATATTCATTGAACAATAAATTTTTTTTTATATATTTTCTGGTTTATTGATTTCATATTCATAAACCATCTAAGAGAGTTTCAGATTATCATGTTGAATGAAATTATCGAAATAAAATCCTAAATTAATTGTAATAAATTTATTAATCGTCACAATGAGTGATATTCTAAAGTTATTATGAGTTATAATCAATATAAGTGAATGTAAACTCTATTTTCATATAGTATATAAAACAATTATTGGCTAGTACGTTCAAATAATAAAATAAAACAATTTCGAATTACACGAATAAAATAGATAATAGCTTTGGTAGATTTGAATTATAAATAAAATTTCAAAGGAATTGTAAAATCATACAAATATTATTATATTCACAAGATTGAAACCATGCGAAGTGAACTCATAATTAAACAAGAGTATTTAGTAGCATAGCATCCACAATAGTAACTACATCGATTTATATATTCACAGATCTCACAATATATTTACAAATTATCACTTACATTATACAATGGCTACTGACGTATTTCTTCATATATTTACAAAGTTAAACTTATAATACATTTTCTCAAAGTATTCATACTTTGAAATACTCTAATGTAATGTGGATACTTTAATAATGAGATGTGTACTTTAATCAAGTGCTTCAAAACTGCTTACAATTAAAGAATGTGTAGGAGAAGATATTCGTAATATAGTGAATTACTTTGAATATAGTTTAGGAACTTGAAAAATCAACTAAGAATAATCGGGTGATATTTACAAAGACACTTCATCAACATCAAAGGAATGTTCGATTGGAGTAGAGAATAAGTTCATGAGTTCACCAAAATCATTTCTCATGGCAAACACTGAATTATTGCAAGTTTTCACAAAATTTTATGTTATCGAGTAATATTTACAACTGTAATTGATGAGATTATGTCGCTAGTTCGATAGGTTGCTCGTTGTTATTCAAAATTTCATCCCTTTCAGTTTTGATTTTCATTTCGTAATCCTCAGCTTTATGATCACTGTAGTCTTCTGGGGGAGTAGCGTCAGAGTAACTCTCAGAATCTTCCTCATCTTTGCCAACGACGTCAATTATGTTGTGGGAGGGTGGGGAAAACAGCCTAGTTTGGTTGAAAGTTTCGTTTCCTGAGTATGTGACTTTTCCCATGAAGCTGCGAATCTCATCAAAATAGGCGTCTTCCCTTTCGTTCTCGTTACTGCTACCAGGGGAATCTGCAACAACAACTCCTCCGCTACCATCGTCAGCCTCGTGTTTCTTCAGATGTCGATCAAGGTTTGTTTGCTGACCAAAACATCTTTCGCACAAAGGACATTTGAAGGCTTCTCCTTGTTGTGGATATTCTGACGTGTCTCTGTAAGTTACTGGATATACTGAAAGATCTCTCGCAGTATCTACATTTGTACGGTTTGCTCCCCTGTATGAGTTCGCAAATGCCTCGTCAAATTCGCTGATCTTGAAAAACTTTTCCGCAAAACTTGCAGGCGTATCTATCCTTGATTTTCCCTGGTTTTGTTGCTGCATTACGTCGTGGAATGGCTTGACACACCAAAATTCTGCATGCCAGGCCTGAGCAAATCGAAGTTCCTCTGAGGTTGGAGATTGTTCAGGAAAGGAAACCTGTGTGGTCCAAAAGGTGATGGTAGTAATCTTTCGTTGCTGGGTGGTGATGTGAAATTTGCAAAACTGGGCCTGTACATATCCAGGAGCATTGGGTGAATTGGTCTTGGATAAGCCATTGGAGGTGTTACTTGTAGTTTCTTCTCCATTGATCTTTTTTCTCGTCCCACTGTTTATGACATCTATCTTTTCCTCGATTGGTTTTGGTGGAGTAGAAACTTCACTAGCCCTTTCAGAACGTGGAGAAGGAGACAGGGTTTCCACAAGATCAACTTTACTCTTCTTCCAGGTCATACTGAGATCTAGGGGTTGTTCACCTTCTTCACTAGTAATTGGACTCGATCTTTTCTGCGTTCTTTCCTCAGATGTTCTTGACAAATCTGTAGGATAATTGTTGGTTTCTGGTGTCCTCGACCTCATTTCAATTTTCTCCATTTTAACTGGAGCCATCGTCGGTTTCGCAGGTGATGGAGCTAAATGGGCCTCCTCGG
Source organism: Propylea japonica (assembly GCA_013421045.1). Taxonomy (NCBI): domain Eukaryota; kingdom Metazoa; phylum Arthropoda; class Insecta; order Coleoptera; family Coccinellidae; genus Propylea; species Propylea japonica. The sequence continues at coordinate 10,353,643 of CM024248.1, read as the reverse complement.
CAGTTGGTGGGCTAACTTTGAGATTCACTGAAGGAACTCTAGGGGGTGTCACACGTTCTGCGCACGGAGAAATCCTTTCAGAACTCGACGATCTCATTCTCTTAGGCGAAGGCAGTTCAGGTAAATCCTCCGTCCTCAGCTTGGGTAATTGGTTGAAAAGAAGAGGGTTTATGAAGCTCGAGGGTGGTCCAGAAGGGTGGAAAATCTGGTGATACGAAGGGAAATGTGGTGGAAAGAAAGGCATGTGACAAGTCGGTCTGTAGAGCGAGAAGGGGTTGTTGCTTGCCATCGAGTTCAAGGATAGAGGCGGTGGGGCCCCCAGAGTGGATGCAGGGGTACTTGAATCACAGAATCGTTTATGTTTGGAGAGCGAGGTCACCGTGGAGAATGACTGTCCACACTTGATGCACTTTATTTCATGCGACAATCAGCGTGCATACGCTTGTGCGGCAGAGGTTGGAGAATTGAGTGTAGGCCTGAAAAAAATGTTCGAGATTAGTTACGATCATAACATTTTTTGAGTATAATACAAATAGTAATTAGTTAGGTTGTCAAAGTGACCTTCTATATGATGAAACATCTATTGGAAGATTATTTGTGATTTTTTCTTTCAGTTTTTTTCTTGTATCTAATGTTTCAACCAGCATTCCCTATTCGTCGCCAGGAAAATACATAGAACTTGCAACTTTCAGGAAAGCAAATTTCGTCACGCTTTGATTTTTTATTGAAATAGTTGTTATTCATTAGATATTTTTTAGGCTGGATCTTATAATTGAGGCTTAGATTGTTGTGAGATCACAGATGGTTTACTTATGAATTCTTGGTGTTTGTCATAAAAGCTGTTTCCTTTATTTTCCTTCGTTTAATTTCTTCTTTTGATATTAAGAAAGTTTCACACCGATAATATTCTATAGCCTTCATTAAAACCATATCAAACAAGCTATGAATTATCAGTATCTCGCTATAAAGCCTCATTTTTATGTTTATAAATTGAAACATTCAAAGGACGTTTATGTGTGGTAGGCACACTCACAAGTTACTTCATCTATACAATTTAGGCCGGTTCATTTTTATTATCAGGTTTTACTTTAGTTAGATCAGACCTGATAGTGTCATGAGTCTTGAATGTTATTCTCTCATTGTTTTTATTTTTAATTCTTCTAATATTTTCAAATGACCCTCTTACATATGGTATGACATTGGCTATCGCTTGTGCTGGTTGTAAGACGTTAAAGTGATGGAAATATCTCAAATTAACCTTCAATAGTAGGCAGGTGTTAGGAAAATAGGTTTCACAAGAAGTGTTATTTTAAATAGCCCGCTATTTTGGTACATGTCACTTTTGTAGCTGTCATTTTTTTGACATTCGACAAGTAGAAACTATTCCATTAACAAAATGGAACGATACACGCCTCAGAACGCATTGAAATTATTAAAATTCACCATAAAAATGGTGAAAATTTGGCAGAGACGGTTCGTAAACTCGAACATTTTGGGTCGTCGTGAAGTTTCCGGGACCGTGTTTTCTCCCGAAGAGGTGATCAGAATTGGCCACCGAGATCTTGTGATTTAACACCTTGCGACTTTTTTTTTGTACCTATTGTACTATTTTATCTCTTGCCTTTTATCTTTCAGTTAGGAGTTTCACTTGAGTTATGCTTTCCCTTTAATTTGGTGTTTTGTTGTCATTATTTGATTCTATTTTCTTATTTATTAACTACTCGTGCATCTATTGCAACATTCTTCATAAGGTTTGTACTGTATAAGTATGCACTCACAAATGTATATCCAAATGTATTAGAATTTTTATTTATGTTTCATAACACTGGTTCGCATTTATATGATCTACCTTCATTTCAGAAGAATTTTGAGCTGAATTCTTGTTCGTCAATATACCATAGAAAAAAAGTAGGATACATACCTTGAAACAGACTTCGCACTGGAAGGGCTTCACAGAAGAATGGATGTGCGTGTGTTGCTTCAATCCAGATGACGTGGCGAAAGTTTTCCCGCATTCAGGACAGGCGTGAGATCGGGCGCCTACGTGATGCGTCCTTATATGCCTCTGCAAATTGCTGGGATCGGTAAAAACCTGCAACAGACGGTACCATCAGTGAAAAAGCGGTCTAGAGACGCGAGCACTCTGTGCACGAACTACGTGGACTATTTGGGAAAAAAAGGTGTCTGGGCGTTTTTCTTTAAGAGGAGGTTAAGGAAGTCGAAGAGATCGTGAGGATATTCTAAGAGAATTTTTCGCAGAATTCTGTGTAGCTACGTGTGTATTTGTTTATTACGATGGGAAAAGTTCTCATTGAAGACTAATGATTTGTGTTGAAGAAAATTGCAATTGATTTCGACTATTCAAAATGACCTTAATACTTTATGAAATGATTTGTTGATATATAAAAAGTTCACAACAATATTAGATTTTGAATTTTTTCGGATTATTACATGAAAGATTGTGCTTATGAAAAAAGTCCTGAGATCACGAGATGAAGTGAGTTCAGGAGTTCGCTTACATTTTTATGGCAGTAATTTGGTGATCTTGGTTATTAAAAATTACTTAATTTCCATGTAGGCGGTCATTATTTCGACACTGTTGTAACATGAAGTGAAAACTTTCAATGGCGATTCCACATGATTACTGAGGACACTGGGTGTTTCTGTTGAAAACTGAACTCTCATTATTTCACCCAAAATTTTGCATTTGTGTGCCTTATTGGAGGTGCGACATGTTGTCCCATCTTGCTGAAACCACGATTGTTGATCAACCACCGGAATTCTGTATAACTTTTCTATAATTGTATTCGATTATAAAGGGTTCTCCAATAAGAGGTGTTGTTTTGAATAGTCCGCTATTTCGGTAGATGTCACGTTTGAAGCTTTCATTTTTTGACATTTGACGAGTAGATACTACGCCATTAATAAAAATAGAACGAAACAAGATTCAAGAACGTATTGAAATAATTGAAATTTACTCTAAAAATGGTGAAAATGTGGCAGAGACGGTTCGTTAAACTCAAACATTTTTGGGTTGTCGTGCAGCACCTAGTCAGACCGCAATAAAGAAATTGGAGGAAAAATTCGAGCTGTTGGGAGAATTTAGTGATGTGAAGAATTACCATGCACGTCGCTCAAGAACAGCCGAGAATAGTGCTGCTGTAGCCGAAAGTGTTTGTCCTTTGCTCGCCGTTCTTTGGAAGTAGGCATTTAACAAACACCATTACACCGTATTTTGCTTGAATATTTGGGTTTAAAGGCTCATATTTTCCGTTTTCACAAGAACTCAAGCCAGCCGATCACACAAGCAACAAAAACATTGATCTTCTGAGGGAGAAAGTTTCCGGACGTGTTATCTCTCGAATAGGTGATCACAATTGGCCACCGAGATCTTGAGATTTAACACCTTGCGACTTCTTCCTTTGGGGCCACGTGAAAGAAAAGGTCTGCGCCAATAGACCAGCGTCGATTTAAGACATCAAAGATGGAATTCGTGAGGCTATTGAGGACATAGGGCAGCCGCTTTACGTTTTGATTATGGAGAATTTCATTAAAATCTTTTCTCTGAATATCAAAATAACACCTCTTATTGGAAAACCCTTTACAACGGAAGGGTTCTGGGCCAGGAAGAGAAGTTTGTACCTAATTTCTGGCTAGAGTGTTAGCCTTTTCATTTCCTTTTGACTTCCGAGTTACCAGAAATTAAACTGAAGAGACCTTATTCTTGGCTACTATTTTGATTTTTTTTCGACGCTCCCAAATTAGCTTCGAGTCACTTGTGAATAACATGTATAAAATCAGTTTATCTGAGATCTCCGATCAAAATCTCCAGATCAAGCCTCTAGCTCATATAATTCTCATCGGAATCAACATATAAAAAATAAGTTAAGATGACCGATGTTTTCCTCCTGCCAATTTCGCAGCACGACATTATAATTCGCTTCATCACCTTTGCATAATGATGAGCGGTGGTTTTTAAATCGCTCAAATGAAAGATTAACGGTGTCGTGGAATGCACTCGGAGTAGTTTGTATCTGAGGCATTTATGATAATTTCCATTTTTCGCACCGTGCGATAATTCAATTAAGTGATTCACTCGATTTCATTCCGCTCAGGGATTGGTTCCGTCACACTTGAAGGATCAGTCAGATGTAATTCATATTATTTTCTTCGTACGCTAACATCTTTGCAGAGATTCTCGGGTTGACCCGCACAAGGAAATGATACAGAATGTTTTGCAGATTGTATGGGGGCAGCTATTTTTCATTTCCAGGGGAAAATTTAGAAAACTATTGTCGGCCAGAAAGAACTTCGTTATTTAATGATAGTTAAGTTTTTTAGGAATGACTTTGACACAGGTTACGTAAAGTTAGTTTAAATCGTTATGGCCTATTGCACCAAAATACTTGCAACTTTTCACTTTGCACTTAGACAAATTTTAAAAGTGAAAATTTATTATATTGCAAAACATTTCTCCCAATATTTAATTTCTGCGAAGTGATTTTCACTCTGCACTTGACTTTCCACATCACAATTTTCAATAATGAATGCGTTTTGTGCAATATAATTCATTTGAACAGTGAAAAGTGCAAAGTGAAAAGTTGCAAAGTAGTTGGTGCAATAGGCCCATGGTTTTCTTATACATAATTCCTTTGTGAAAATATAAGAAATATTTCCTCTTTCGCCAAAAACTAGATACGGTTTCAACCTCAGAGTTAGAAATGACATAGAGATGCCCCTACGCGTGAATAGTACTGCATTGTGATCAACCAAGCATTAGAATGAGATAGATAGCATTTCATTGCCGCACTAGGGTAAAGTAAACAATACCTGAGATTTTCATTTCTACTATTCCTGAATATAATACAACATTTTCGTAATTTTGACCTAGCTATAATAACCGGAATAGGCTCAAGCAACAATAAATTGCCACTTAATCAGTAAAATAATTCAGTTTATGAACGTCAATTCGAAATGAAAATGTATCACATCGCATCCGCAAACTAAATAGTAACATACGATGTTGCCAAACTGACATAATTGTCTGTAACAGACGTAAGCCGTTAGTATCAGAGTAGGGAAGTGGTAGACCAATTATACGAATACGAAATAAACATACTGCACGAGTTCGCAACGCCAGGTTATTGTGCGCGTGAATAACACTTCTACTTCTCTACTTGCTGCATAACAAATGCCGAAGGCACCTCTAGGTTTACTTTTACTCTGAGGTTTCAACCTTCTGCCAAACACATTAAAACTTCCATAAATTGCATTTATAGCTCCTTATAATATAAAAAATACTGGAGAAATATCATTCAGTAGTTCTCAATGCTACAAAAGTAGAAATCAGCTCATATAAAAACGAATGTATCAAAAAATTAAATAAAGGATGAGAGGATGTGGCCGGACGTGAGAATCGTAATGAATATCTGCAGAAGGACGAAATGATTTCTGATATTATAACAAAGATGACAGGTAAAAACTTGATTGGTTACCTCTTCATTAACCTTCATACAACAAAGTTTGTCTGACGTGAATGGACAATAAAATGCCAAAAAAAAACTTGATTGGTTACCTCTTCATTAACCTTCATACAACAAAGTTTGTCGGATCTGAATGGACAATAAAATGCCAAAGAAAAAACTAAAGAAACTAATTTGAAAAGAGCATTAACAAGATCAATATAAATAAAAGGAAGCAAGTTATTTTTATATGAAGAGATGGAGAAATATGATAGTTATGATTCTTACCTTTGGGCAGTTCTCGCATGCTATTTTCGATGTTCACCATGAACCACAGCTTTATGTTTGATCAGGCAAGGTCTAGGGCTGTAGGATTTCGACAATATTCGCATTTGAATTCGTCTTTCTGTAGTTGTGTTTGATTATCAGGTGTTCGTCGAGTCTGTAAATAAGAAAAGCTTTGTATTAAAACCATTATTGCAAAACAGTGGATTTCTCGAAAATATTGGAAGTTTTTGGAAAATCAACTATTTTATCAATATGGTGGTTCTTCACGCCATCCTAGCCGCAGGTTGGGGAAAAGGAATTTGCTAATTCAGAAATTCAGTTGAACGAAAGACTTTGCAATAATAAATATCGATACTATAATTTTTTCCATGATCTATTGTAACGCTCAAAGTTTATTTTCAGACAGTTCAGCATTCTGTAGGAAATGTTGGCGATAGTCAAGTTGTTCTTCAAGTGTACCGGGTGTCCTTACTTCGTTGTCTAGTGAGGAGATCTCAGAAACCAAATCAGCAAAACAAAATTAGTGGCCTCGATTTTTGAGAGAATCCATTTGGTGAAAACCGAAACCTTCTAAGTGAATCCATTTTCGAGTTATTAGAGAAAATTGGAAAATGGCGTCAAATGAAAAGTTCTCATAACTTCTTTATTACTGAAGTTATAAACATGAAACTTAAACATTATACAGGCACTTTTTTCAGTAGAATCCATTGAAGTGATCAATTTTTCTTATTACATTTTTTTCTAGCTCTTTGGGTATCTGAGATCCCCTCATTAGACAAAGATTTAGACACTCCGTGACTAGGTGGATGGGGGTTTCGTCTCCTCCCACAGAACCTACACTCGTCAGTGTCCGATAATCCCTTCCTCAACAGGTGCTTCCTGCGGTGACAGTATCCTGTAAGAAGCCAGTAAGTAGGAGTATTTGAGTCTTATCAAGATCCAGATATCTTTTGGATCTTGCTGTTTCAAAGTTCCGAAGGAATTTAGTGGAATAATTCATCCCTGGAGATTCCGCCAGAGTTTTTTTCCTCTCGGCTTTCTCCTTCTTCAGAACTTCCTCTTAAATTTACCTATACCACAAAGGTTTTCTGGGCCAATGAGTGACATTCGTGCGCCCTCGTTGGCAAGTGTATTGGCCTCTTCGTTTCCT